>APFE030580748.1:1991-30310 GCA_000404065.3 Pinus taeda
ATTCTTGGATGATACAAATGACAGAACCTCCTTTCTATATATAAGAGTCTAAGGAGTCACAATATAACCCAACCGACCTAATAATAATAATATAAAGCCACAAAAATAACAATAAAGGGATTCTATGGGGCACAATATGGGGGAAATAGGGGCACAACAATATTAATAAGGGGTATAACTACAATAGTAATGGGGTAATCACTAGTATTATAGGGACCCAACATATCTAGAAACTGTCTCATTCATTTTTGGCCAATAAAAAAAATCTTTGTAGCTGTGCAACCGTTTTACTTACACCAAAGTGACCTGATATTAGAGAAGTGTGTGCTTCCCAAATTATCTTTACTCTTTCAGTTTGTGGAATGCATAGCTGCCCACAATGATACCAGAGTTCGTCCTTAATGTGATAATCCAATTCTTCTACTCGTTTTCCTTGAATTAAAGTTGCATATACATCTTAGAAATCTATATCTTGAGCATATTGTTCAATGTAGCTCTCATGCAGTACTAAATTATGCTTAAGTATAGTGGATGCATTTATAATAGGTCTAGATAACATATCTGCAACTTTATTGTGTATGCCCTTTTTATATCTGATGACTAAATGAAATTGTTGTAGAAAACCCATCCATCTATAGTGTCTTGATTGTTGCAACTTATTTTGGAAGTGTAGATATTGAAGTGGTTGATGATCAGTATGTATAACTGTCCCTTTTCCCATTAAGCAATGTTTCCACTTTTTCACACTCTA
This sequence comes from Pinus taeda, assembly GCA_000404065.3. Classification (NCBI taxonomy): domain Eukaryota; kingdom Viridiplantae; phylum Streptophyta; class Pinopsida; order Pinales; family Pinaceae; genus Pinus; species Pinus taeda. The sequence continues at coordinate 2,743 of APFE030580748.1, forward strand.
TAATAATGCATAAAATTCTTTATCATATGTGGGATAGTTAACTACTGCAGAATTAAATGTCTCAGAATGATAATATATGGGTTTACCGTGATGTATCAACACTGCTCCCATGGCATAGTCACTGGCATCCGTTTGGATTTCAAATGGTCTTTGAAGATCAGGCAATGCTAGTACTGGTGTTGTACTAATCTTTTCTTTCAAGGTGCCGAAGGCTTTCTGCTGTTTGCCTCCCCACTAAAACACCTTGTTCAATCCCGTCAAAGCATGTAAGGGAGTTGCAATTAAGGAAAAGTTAGAAATGAACTTTATCCAATATTGTATTGCTCCTAAGAAGCTTCTCATTTCTGTAGCAGATTTGGGTTTAGGCTGGTTTACAATGACTGCAACTTTAGAGGGATCTATCTTCAATTCACCACCCCCTACTATATGACCCAGATAATTCAAAGATGTTTTGTCAAATTCACATTTTGAGAGTTTAACATAAATTTTTTCTCTTTTCGAAACATCTAGTGTCTACTTAACATGCTTTAAATGTTCCTCCCATGTTTGGTAAATATAAGAATGTCATCTAGATATACAATAACAAAATCATCAAGAAAAGGTCTGAGTACATCATTCATTATTCTCATGAAATTAGCAGGAGCATTGGTTAAGCCAAAAGGCATAACCAGCCACTCATACAATCCCTGCTTTGTTTTGAAAGTAGTCTTCCATGCATCTTGTTCTGTAACTTTGACCTAATGATATCCACTATGAAAGTCTAACTTGGAAAAATAAACAACTTCTTTCAATTGATCTAATAGATCATCGATGCGAGGAAGGGGATAGCGATTTTTGATCGTTATCTTATTCAGTGGTCGGTAATCAATGCACATTCTCCACGAGCCATATTTCTTTCTTACAAAAACGATTGGAGACCCACATGGTGATGTGCTAGGTCTGATGAACCCCTTCTCAAGCAACTCCTGCACTTGCTTCTTGATTTATGCATTCTCTAAAGCGAACAACCTGTACATTCCAATGTTAGGCAATGGAGAATCTTGTTGCAAATTTATATCATGCATTGTTTCCTTTTTGGGTGGCAAAACTTTAGGTTCTTGAAACAAGATATCATATTCTGAAACAACTTTTTCTAAATTAGCTTGTTGTTTAGCATCACAGCCCTCAAATACATTGGTTTTGTCAGGTTTCTTTTCCTTTACAACCATCAATAAAAATTATTTGCATGAATTTACAATTCATTTCATCTGCCCTGAGTTTATGAGAGTATAATTATTCTTGAACTTATGAGCCCTTACAAAATATTTGATTCCATATTTAATGAGTAGGTACTTGTTCTCAGGTCTATAGAAAATAGCTTTTCTATCATACAAGTAAGGACTTCCTAAAATAATTCCACATATATCCAGAGGAACTATATCTAACTCAACCTCATCTACAAATGTTGACCCAAAAGAAAACTTAAGTTTACATTGTCTAGTCACTTGTAGTTGTGCTTTATCACTTAACCAACCTAATGGGTATGGTCTCTTATGAGGTGTAATCAGTAATCCCAACTTCCTTACAATTGCTTCAGAAATTAAATTTACTTGTGAGCCACTATCAATCAAAGTATCAATCTTTTGATGTTTGGAAATAACTCGAATATGGAAAAGCTCATGTATTTTTCTCTCATTCTCTTCATCATTAATAGATTGTGCAGAATTACTAGTAGATGCTTCAAAATTTTTACCTTTTATACCTGTGGCTACAATGATTGTTTCATCTCCTGAGTCTGACCCCAAATCTTTCTGAATAGCTGCAGCAGTCTTCTCCTTCTTGCCCACGGACTTCTTAGGTCTCAGCTCCGGATGCAGAATCCAATAGTTCTCATCATCATGCCCATCCTTCTTATAGTGAGTGCATGAAGACTTGCTTTTCTGTGCAGTGTTGGCCTTCCTCTCTTTCCATTTCTGTTTTCTTTTCTCCTTATTCTTGCTTGCAATGGGCTTGGATGATCCTCCAACTTTTGGATTCCCATTCTTTCCTCTGGCTTCTAGATGTGTAGCTTGAATAGATACCTCATCTATACTAGTGGGATTAAACATGAGGATAGTGTGCCTCATGTAGTTGTGTAGACCTCCTATGTACCTCAACAGAGTCTTAGGTGAGTCTAATGAAATTCCTATAATCAAAGCTCTTTTCCTAAATTCTTGGGTGTAGCCTTGTACACTTCTCCCTTTCAATTGGTGAAGAGTTTGCCAACTCATCATGGATTGTTGCATGTAAGCTAGTGGATAGAACTACTTTTTTATTGCAGAAACAAATTCACTCCAAACAGAAAGAATCTTACCATGTTTCTCATGTCAGCTTGTGTCCTGCCTTCCCACCATACCAAGGCAGTGCCTTCAAGGCGTAGGCTAGCCAGCTGAATCTTCCTCTTGTCTGAATTGATATTCTGCACTCTGCAATAAACATCAATTTGTTTGATCCAATTATCCAGTTTCTCTGCATTCAACTCTCCATCATATATTGGTAAATCAAATTTAACATCTAATTTAATTAGAGATGTCTTCTTTTTACTTTCAGGGCTATTAGGAGGTGTGAGAATTTTTTCTTCTTTTCCTTTGCCTTTAGAGTGGTCATGGAGGAGAGACTCTTCTTCTCCTTTATCTTTTTTGGAGCTTGACGAATCTGTTGGAAATAATACTGAGAGGGGGGGTGAATCAGTATTATCTAATTCTTTTAATAAATCTTCCTTATTTGTTCTTTGAATTAGTTTCGCATGTTAGTACCATAAAATAATGAGCATGAACAGAGAAAACAGATAGTCACACCAAAGAACACAAGATGTAAGGTGGAAACCCAATGTGGGTGAAAACCACCTACTGCAATATGTCTCTATCTTTTTTCAAATTAAACTCTTTACCAATGGTTTTGTACTGTGCAGTCGCCTTTACCAGTACGCAGGCTGCAACCTGCAGAGAGCTACAACTCTCTCTCATTTTCCAGTTTCTCCTGGAAGGGAGCTACAACCCCCTACTACTTTTCTTACAAGGACCACTTTTCATAAATTTTCAAACTGGATCCATAAGCATCAAATGATCATCAAGTATAAGAGAATCACCCAGTCAACTGTAGTAACCAGATCAACAATAATAGGACCAAACCCAGAACACAACAATGATAAACAAAGATTTTAAGAGAGGTAAGCACCCTGCTCAACTGCTCGCCTGCTTACGTAAGCACCCTGCTCAACTGCTTGCCTGCTTACAGTACTCACCTTGTTCAATTGCTTGCCTGCTTACAGTACACACCCTGCTCAACTGCTCGCCTGCTTACGTACGCATCCTGCTCAACTGCTAGCCTGCGTACCTCGCCCTGAGTCCATTGAACTGCTTGCGGTCCTCCGCACCTGAAACCCTTATGTGCCTGCGTACGTGCGCACCTGCAACCCTTCGGTACCTGTGTACCGGCGCACCTGAGACCCTTTTGTTCCTGCGTACAGGCGCACCTGCAACCCTTCTGTACCTGCATACCGGCGCACCTGAAACCCTTCTGTGCCTGCGTACGGGCACACCTGAAACGCTTCGTTCCTGCGTATGTACAGACTTTTCTCTCACTATACCTGCGTACCTTTGGGCATAGATGATTTCAAGACTTCAGAAAGAACCCAGACAGTCAGATCTATAGATCTGAACATGCGCCGAAGAGATCTTAGTCCATCAGTAGATTCGCCTTATTTAGATCTAGACCAGATCTTGCCCTCATAAGATATTCAACCAAAAACATTGCTTAAACCAAATGATCTCCTTTGCTTTATATAGTAAAGCTCTTCCTTAAATCATGGATTAATACCACGGGCCGACACCATAATAACACCAAACTGTCGGCTAAAAACCAAGTGTAAAACATAAGAAACCCCACGTGTGCTTTTCTTTGCCTTGAAATGTGTGCACTGGGGGTACGCACCTCCTGAACGGGATAACTACGGGTATGTACGCACTTTATGTAACACCGACCTGCGTGTACGCACTTTATGTAAGGTGTACCTGCGTACCCCTTATTTTCTTCAATATTTGATAGCTGATCATCAATCTCTGCTGCTAACTTGAAGTACTGTGATCTATCACCTAAATGGGTTGCCATCAAGGACAACACTTTAGTCATAATGCCAACATGCTACACTTTGATGATTTCATTTAAGGTTTCTGATCCTCTAGTAAATCTAAGATTGAGAGATTTTGTTTTCTCAATATCCTTTCTTAGACATACAATTTCACATTTTAGTTTTTCGTTCTACTTTTCTCTTTCATCAAGTTGGACTGTCAAAGTATCTATAATCATATTCTTTTCTTCGAAACAGATTTTTAGTTTATAGATTTCTTCGTAAAGTTCATCTTCATCTAAATCATCCATGAAATCATCATCTTCAAAAGCCATTAGAAGTCTATAGCCATTACTATTTTCATATTCATCACTATTTGATAAAACATCGCTAGCTTCATGTTTATAGTAGCTCTCTTACTTACACTTTGTTTTTATTCCATTTTTCAGATTCCTTACCTTTATCAACCTTATCTTTATGAGGACATTTGGTAGCATAATGACTGACTCTTCCACAAGAAAAACATTTGAAAGGTAGTTTACCTCTGAATCCTTCAGAACCTCGTTGAAGGTTCTTGACAAAGTTTGCTTCTTCTTCTCCTTCTAATTCATTTAGTTCTTCTTTTCTTGAAGCTTTGAATCTGGCTTATCTCATATCTGATGGACATCCTTTTCTCACCTCGGAAGTAGTTAAGATTTTGTGCATCTGTGTCATAGTAATAGTCTGAAGATACTCCTTTTCTTCTATGGCAGATACTTTTGATTCAAACTTAGCAGACAAGGATCTTAAAACCTTTTCAACTAAAGTAAGTTGTTTTATCTCTTCACCCAATTTCTTGATGCAATAAACAATCTCATCTATATGTAAGGAGTAACTAGCTATACTTTCATCATTGTGCATTTTGAGAGTTTCATATTGAATTCCAAGAGTTTGTAGTTTTGCATGTTTTATTTGAGAGTCTCCTTGATAGCTTAGAATGATTCTATCCCATATTTCTTTGGTGGATTTGAGCTGCATAACTTTGACAAATTCTGATTGTGACAGACTTCAAAATAATGTAACAACTTTGGCATTGGTTTCATATTGCTTTTTACTTGCTGCATATGTAGGAATTGATGTTGGAAATGTATATCCTCCTTCCATGATTTCCTAAACATCTGTTCCAATAGATTGAAGATAGTTTGTGGTTCTTACCTTCCAATAGATGAAGTTACTTCCATCAGAGATTGCAGGTCTGATGGATCCCTCTCATTCTTGATTACTCATGATGATGGATCTTCCTTCAAGTGATCAAGCTTCTTTTGAAGGACTTGCTCTGATACCAATTGTTGGAAATAATACTGAGAGGGGGGCTGAATTAATATTTGCACGTCAATTATTTTTCATTTCCAAAATCAGATTCATATACGCTACTTTAGTTAGTGGAACTCGCGTGTAGATGCAACTGTGTTTAAGGAAACTAGTGTATATCCTGCAAACTTGTGATTCAGTTAATTCATCAAATTTTGACCTTTAATCAGTGCATTAGAGCCATATAAATAGTAACTAGCTACATTAAAAATAGAACAAACAATCACACATATGAACACAAGATATAAGGTGGAAACCCAATGTGGGTGAAAACCACCTACTGTAATCATCTCTATCTTTTTAATAATAAGAAACTTTTTTTTTTTTAATTTTTGTACTGGTGTAGACTTATACCATTACGCAGGTTTCTACCTACAAAAGGCTACAACATTCTCTTTAATTCCAAGGACCACATTTCATAAATTTTCAGACTGGATCCATCAGTAACCTCATTCAATCAAAATATATCTACATCAACTAATATCCTTTGCACGAACCACAACTCAATCAATCATTTTGACAGTCGTTCAATATGATCTTTTAGAATGATGTAAGCAGAAAACAATAACCAAAACCCAAGCCAGAACCCAAAACACTGCAACAACAAACAAAAATAGCTAAAACATATTTTATAAGGTATACGCTACTTCCATATGTTGAACCTATGTAGATATCTACAAATCAAAATTAATATGTACACACTGTTTTGATATGCAGAACCAGGGTGTATACGTGCTTTTTCTAAGTGAACTTCCGTACAGACCTGTGAATGATGATTTAAATATTACAACAATTCCACACTTCAGTTATACTCAGATCATCATATTTACAGACTACACCATGGGCCAGTTATTCAGATAAATGATCAAACCATATAAAGATACTTCACTTCAAGCCTTAACTGGTCTTGACCCATCATTAGATACTATCCTTCATCTAGTGCTAAGGTTCATTCTTGTTTCAGATCCAGCTGTGCACTGTAACCCAATAACCTATAATCTATATCTTACTTATCATCAGATATTCAACAATTGAGTAACTTGGCCTAATTATCTTCTTCTCCTTATATAGTGTTAGGCCTTTCTTAATACCATGGTCCAAAACTTCTTAGGACCAATACCTTGGACCAAATACCAGGGATCAATACTTCGGACCAAATATTTTGACCAATACCATGGATCAAAATACCATGGGCCAAATACCACAGACCAAAACTTAGATTTCCAACATGTACACGCCTTTCCTTCTATGAAATTACGTGTGTACAATATACACACTTTTTGGTCTGTTAACCCGCATGTATACGATACTTTGTCAAGGTGGACCTGCGTATACTTTTCTTTCCTCATTCTGTGAAGTTTGATCTATAACTTTGAGTTGTTAACCTGCTAAACTGTACTTTGAGATCTGAGTGAGTTACCATCAAGGAAAACACTCGTGTCAGATTTGATTCATAATGCCAACATACCTATGCAATCTTTTTGCATAAGATTCATGTATACTTTCCCAAACTTTAGATTCAAAATACATCACTTTTGTACCATATGCTCCAGCCTACATAATCATCCTGTTATCATAATGTTGATGTCTTCATCAAGTAGGTTTCCATCAAGGATAACACATTAGCCATAATGCCAAAAATATCCCCATTTGGACTTGATGGACACCACTTTGGTGTTTGGTCACCATTTTAGCATGTGTAAGCACGTGCAATAACACTTGAAAATACCAAGGTTTCTCCCCCCCTTTGACATTAAGGAAAAATGATTGACCAATGTTCAATGAAGACCCCATTTGTAGAAAATTCATACTGACCATGCTCCCCCTAACCATGTCCTAAATATATCGAAAAGAATCAAAGAAAGGACCTACTCATTATTACATCAGATACCCACACATTTGGGTTTACATCGTTTACTCATCATTACATCAATAATGGGTTTACGTACAAATCATGGTTTTAATATTATAATGATTACATGACCTTTACATCAAGGGAAAAATATGACATGTATAACAAATAGCTAAGATGTTAAAAATTATATTTTTTAGAAACCTCCATATAGAAATCTGCAACATGAATATTTGATAGCAGCAATATAACAACAATATGTAAATTTCCAACAATAATAGTAGAAGTACCCAAACATGAGAAAAATATATGAAACAACACATGCTTATGGAACCATAATTCCAACAAGAATCTTTAGAGTTAAAATAGTTGCTCCACCTAAACCAACAAACTACAGAAAACCAATGTCAACAGTAAAATACCATAATGATGAATGCATATAGGAGGCTCCCCTTGAATTTTTGTTTTTATACCAATCACTTAGATGTACTTGCATTTGTCTAACTCAAAAACCACATACGTACGTGATTGTCCTTCATGTCCTTTGTCTGCAAAAACTAAATTGTAGTAATTTACAGTATTAGATCCTTATGAACAAGAAATACCTGTTAGAATAATTAGTAGAGTGATGAAGTAGGAATGATTCCTAGTTCCTGTCTGATATATTCCAAGGAATCATTTGTATCTTGTTCCTTTGAGTAACATACTCTAGCTTTACCTTTTATTCGAGCACATGTTCTCTCAGAAATGATATTTGATTACAATGTGCTTGGCTTTTGAGTGCATGACAAGGTTCCTAGAGATACTTATGGCACTAGTATTATCACAAATAATAGTACAAGTTGACTATATGTGATTTGAATTTATTACAATGCTTGAATCATTTGTAGAAGTTGAGTACAACAAGAAGGATCCTTTCTTGCTAAACTATGACACCAAGCGATGTCCCAATCAAATTCTCTTCCATTAGTACTCTTGTGATCATCAATATTATTTGTGTAATCTCGGTTTTTGTAAGAATGAAGTGAAAAGTATTAAATTTTGGGACACCATAGAGCAAAACCTTGAGTTCATTGTAGATACTTGAATATTATCTTAATTATGTGGAGATGAGTTTCCTAGTATTCGTTTGAAATCAGCCAACAATTCCAACTACATGCATAATGTCTATTCTTGTACCTATAATGGTAGAGAAAGCTACCATTCATAGATCTATATTATAGTTGATTGATTGAAGTAGAATCATCATTTTGACTAAGATTACATCATGTTACCATTGGTGTGCATACCGACATGTATTCTTCTACTCCATATTTCTTCAAACTATGTTTGAGGTACTTGGTTTGAGAGAGAAGGATACCATTCTCAGTTTGTTGAACTTGAAGATCAAGAAAGTATGTTAATTTACCAAGTAGAAACATTTCAAATTCTTGTTTCATAACACAAGAAAATCCTTGACTAATATATTCAACATTTCTTTCGAATATGATTTCATCTTTATCCATATTGATATATAGGTTTGTATATGAAGATCAATTTTTGAATCCTTATTGTTGAAGGTACCTATCAAGATGATAATACCATGCATGAGGAGCTTGTTTCAATCAATACAATGATTTCTTAAGTTTGCACACAATACTTTTATCATTGTCAAGAATGAACCCTTCAGGTTTCTCTATATAGATGCCTTCTTTTACATCCCCATTTAAGAATGCATATTTTCCATCCTTTCGATATACATTAATGCTATGAAAACTTGGAAATACAAGAAACTTTCCTATCACTTCAAGTTTAACTATGGGTGGGAATGTTTCTTCAAAGTCTATCCCTTCTTATTGGGAATAACCTTTACATAAAATTCTTGCTTTATTGCAAATCACATCTCCATTTTCATTCAATTTGTTTTTGAACACCCATTTTGTCCCAATAACATTTTTTTCATCAGGCCTTGCTACTAATTCTCATGTATATTTCTTTTCTACTTGATCAAGTTCTTCATTCATTTCCTTAAACCAATATTCATATTTTCTTGCTTGATTCACATTTTGAGGTTCAATTTTGACTAGAAGCTCTAAAAATATTTCTTCCAGTTTTTATTCTTGCGTCTTTTTCACCTATAGTTTGAGATTCAAGATGATTTTTCTAACAATATCTTGAAGGTGTCTTTTCTGATGTATTTGTATCTTCATTTGTTTCATTTGACGCTTCTCTATTTCTTTCTTCTAGAAGCTTTTGGCCTATAGTAGGGATAGGTTTGTCATCTACTGGTTCTTCCTTTTTGGTACATGTGGATTCTTCATCAATTACAACATATATGCATTCAACAATCTTTTGAAGAATTTTATTATAGCATTTATATCCCTTGCTAATACAAGAGTTTCCAAGCAAGATTCATTCATTAACTCTAGATTCTAATTTTAGAAGCTTATCATCATTGTTCTTTGTGTAACATTTTCTTCCAAACATTATAATTTTTTTGAAATTTGTGTTACATGTCTATTTGGGCACATCACTCCCATCATTCAAATCAGTACTTTTAGCGCGCATAAAACCCTAATTCAGTTGCTACATTCCCTAGACAAGTCACCACATTTAATGCCTTCAATCTTGAGAGTTTCTTGGCTTGAATCCTTCTTCAAATGACTCCTTGAGGGAACAGTGTAGCCTTGGTCAGGGGTAACTGTGCTGCAGAGAACTTAGGGCCATTCAAGCCTACTTTGCAGAGCAACTAGGCCCACTTTGACCTGAACTGGGCGAGATTGAGCAAAATCTTCATAAGGTTCTAGGAATATTCTTTAATTCTAGATCATTCAAGAAGATTCCCACCTATTATCCTCTCTTACGAGCTGTAAACTCAATAGGGAATGAATCAAATAACCTCCTATTATCTCATCCCTTCCTCCATGGAAACTAACTTCCAAATTAGAAAGCCATTGAATTCCCAATTTATGACAAAACCACCTTCATTTCCCTATAAATTAAGCACTCATCATAGTGATCAATGGGTTGGAATTTGAGAATTTATAATGAGATATTGTTGGTGCGAGGTTTGATATTGTAAGCAAGTATTGTTATATTGCGAGAGTGTTGCGCTTTCAGTGTGATGAAGGATGGAACTCAAGCTGGATGAGTGACATGGGATAAAACATCTTGGTTATAACTCTTCCTTCCACTTAATAAAGATGTTTACACCTTTTCCCATCTTCTTGTCTTTATGTATGAGGATTATATGTGTAAATTATTTCGATTCCATTCTATTATAGTAGAGAGATATTTTGCTTTGATTAGTTTTTGTCCTCTGTTTATGATTGCAAGTACTTATCAAGTGGATTTAGTTCGGGAAGGAGAGATGGGAGCTATTCAAAGGAGACAGAGGGAAGTGAAGGATAATGAGTAGGTCAATGTTCCTATAAATCTATTTTTCTAGGTGTAGCTACCCACCTAGGGAAATTGTATTTATCCGTAGATGCAAAATTCCACATAACAAATTGGTAACTCCATTGGGAAATGATCATCATTCCGGGTAGTTTTCCTTCATCCTAATACACCCTAGTAGACTTTACCTACTTCCATGAATCTTGTACTACCCTTTTTGAAGTTTTTTTTGGTAAAAAATTATGCTTGAAAGCCCAGAGAATGGCCTCTCTAGCACCAACGCAAGCTTGATCAGGACACAAATCACTACAGAGCACCCTTGGCTTGAGGACAGTGATCTAAAGTGAAATGTCTCCCATTCAGAGGTGATTTTATCCTCCTTAGGTAAAAATCCCACCTTTGACTTGATTTTTCCCAAATTTCTTTCTGTTTGGGCTTGTTGAAAGATCAATGATTATTATGTCTCTGAAATAAATCTGTGTTTCTATTCCTAGTCCTACTTTGGCCTTGACTTTTTAGTGTTTCTTAAATTATTTCTTAATCATTATAAATTTATTTCCAAAGATAGATTATAGTCGATTAATCTTTTCTCAAAAGAAAGTGTCGTAAAAGTCTTCATTTCCTTCGAAAAGGAACTGTCGTAAAGTATTCATTCATGCAAAAAGATTGATTGATTATTTGTGCATCTAGTTCCTTTTTGTTCACCTAAACACTAAAGGGAATGAAAATCAAATCTTGCACTTTTCATATTGTAGTTTTTGAATGCTTGATAGGAATAGCTAGGGAAACTACATTAGGTGTGCTCTTTTCTCTTTGTCAAAGATCTGATTGCTCTATCCCTTACTAGCTACGTTTTTCATTGTTAATTAAACGAAAGAATGTTTCTAATGTTAGTTGCATTCTAGGAATTGCAAACATACATCACGTGGTGAACCTTAAAAGGAAAATGCTTAAGAAGATCAACTTAAAATTTATCTTAATTAACCTAATGTAGCATTATAACTTAACGTAAAACATTTAGAGGTTCTAGGCTACTGACGTGTTTTGGCATCGTAAAATGTAGCAGTTGTCTCTAACTTGTTTTTGATACATTCTGAGTGTGACACATCATTCCACATACATGATTATATCATAGCTCATCCATGTACCTTTGGGTTTATAGGGCGGTGTTATAGTACGTAAAGTATAAAGGAATGCTCTCACTGTGCAGTTTCAAATTAGACAATGCTAACACAGATTGGGCCTCCATGTACTTTTGGGTATATATGGGAGGACTAAATTAGCTTTCTATTCATCCTTAGGTAACCAAGTTGGCTGCCTTATACACTGTGATACACCAAACACAACATTTAGGGAGATTTCCTGCCCATACTTCTCGGTTCGCTGGTAGGATTTTTGCAGTTCACAGTTGCTTGTTAATCCTTTTGCCTAGATTATCCCTCTTTTGTTTTCTCATGTTATCTTGATTAAAATAAAATTATTTTACCATGGATAACATCCTCCATGCTCACTCCTTAGTTGTTCTTAGGTTGAGACATATGGTAACAACTCTAGAGTCCACCAGTCAAGGAATTCCTTTTAATGGGAATCCTAGTCCTTTTCCTCCTTTCAGAAATATTGGTGCTCCTTATATGGATACATTGTCCCTTCTAGGATTTACCATTGGCTTGCTAGTATGGTTGTTTTCAACCTCCTTTTTTCAAAATGGCATAATTTCTTTGCAATTGAGTAATCCTCCAACTGGAAAAAATAAACCTCTAGTTGATCCTAAAGTTGACCCTTTCCTTTCTTCCTCAGTTTTTTCTTCCTCCTCTTCTTCCTCTTTTCCAGGAAAAAGTATTGACACTAGTAACCAACTGGATAAGAAGAAGAAGAAAGGGAAGAAGAAGAAGAAGAAGAAGAAGAAGAAGAAGAAGAAGAGGAGAATTCAGCAGGGGGGAAACCAAGTAACCATTTCTTTGAATGCAACTTGTGATGACAAACCATCTGATAAGCCACACCAAGTTCAATATCCATGCAAACTTTGTACAAGATATGATATTCTTCGAAATTGTCCTGGTATTCCTTAGATCTTAGAAGAATGGTATTCTCGTTAACATCATCATATGTCATCAACTTCTAGAGATCATGTTGGTGACACACCATCAACTAGTGGTTGTAAAGTTCATGGGAAGAAAGGTAAATATAAGTTTCCTTATAGGTTATGCAAAGGGAATCATCCCATTCATATTTGTCCCTATTTGGATGAAGCCAAAAAAGTGCTGGATAACTTTCCTACTTCTCCGCAATGACTTCCATCTGTTTACAATAGAATCTCCCTTAGTCATTCACTAGTTGATGAAGTGACTAACCCAAATCAACCGTTTGTCAAACCCACTCTCTCTAAATGTGATTCCCATGAGTCTATACCAGACCAATAAAAGGTGGAGGAAAGAGTTGACCCGGTTTCACCTTTAGTTAATTGTACCTTTCCTGAAGAGAGTGATTATGATACCACTCAGGTTCTTTTTGTTTCTTTAGATTCTAATGAGCTTTGAGGAAACCCTGTTGTTCCATCAAGATAGGAGGAAAATCCTCCAGTTCTTAAAACTCAAGGTGGTAATTCTCCCGTTCTTACGGTACCCCATCCATGTAGTCTGGTCACTTCCTTTAATTGGAATCAACTGGTAGGATGCCATCTTCCTTATTATGTTCTTTTCTAGATCATGCTACAGGTTTGTAATATGATTGTACCCTACACTGTTATAGATGAAGGTGCATCTGTTAGTATCCTTTCCTCCACTTCTTGGCAAGCACACTGTTCACTGCCACTTATGCCTATTACCCAGAATCTGTTGGCTTTTAATAGAGGAACCAGTGAACCATTAGGGATCCTTCCTAGGTTTCCTATTACTTTGGGAGGAAAAATTGTTTATCTTAATGTGATGGTAGTCTGAGGAACTTTAGATTATAGTTTACTTGTTGGGTGCAACTATGTTTATGACAAGGGAGCTATTGCTTCAACACTCTTTCAAGTAATCTGTTTCCCACATGAAGGCATAATTTTCATTGTTGACTAGCTTTCATTTCCTCGTCCAAATATCGCTTCCAGTAAACCATATTCCATATATGGTCCTTTTGTCCCAATGGTAACTTCCCGTCCATGGGTCAATTATGTGGCAACCCATTCCATGCCTACATCAACTGATGATCAATTCAGGAATGTTATACATTATGTGCTAGGGGAATTGGAACCAAATCTCTCTAATGGATTGCTTGCTACCTATCCCTTCTAGAGCATTGTTCTCCCATCTGATGAGAACCTCTTGGAAATCATGAACTCTTATGGGTCTTGATCATGTAATCTTGAGGATAGTTCCTGGTCTTGTGTCAAACTCATTAAAAAAATGAAACAAGGAATATGAGCATAGTTCCCGGTCTTGTGTCTATCAGCCCTCATGGTTTCCATTCTATCAGCCCCTTCTACCAGATGAGCCTTTGCTTTTCACCTTCCATCTTCACTATCTTCCTGGACAATCATACGCTTTCACTTGGGTGTTTTACCATTTTTTAGGAACAATTGCAATGAGTGGTCTTATTAGCCAGCCTCCTCCCATAAATCAACATGTTTTGAGAAGTTCCAACATCACTGGAACCAATTTCTATCCATGACACCAATCATTCCTCTAAGTGGAGTCCTCTTTAAGCTCTTTTAAGACTCTTGAAACATGAAAAGATTGTCGAGTGCTTGTCCTTTTCAGCTCGTTAATGGATTGGAAACAAAATATACTTAGTATAAGTTTAACCCTTTTCTAGATTGATATACGTTATTTATGAAAAAGGAATATGTTGATCGAACATGGCCAATAGGGTCTCTCTCATATTATTTTACTCTTTTTTGGACTTAAGAGACAAAACTACGAAAATAACTTGTGGAGTTCTCTTTTTGTCGCTTTTAAAACTCTGTAAACATGAAGAGGACAGAGTTATCATTGTCATTAAACTTGTTGAAGCATCAAATAGCAACAAACTTTTCCATCATGACAAGAATGAGTTTCATCTTCACTAGACTCATTAAAACATCAGATAGTGATGGATTCACCTGAAGGGTGGAATTATACAACAAGCATATGTTATCCTACTCAAGCTTGATAAAAAATAAAGAGGTATTGATCAACAATGATGGGGAAAATGGAAAAGGGGTAAACCACTTTATGGCAATAGGTCGCTCTTGAACATGATACTTTCACTTCTTCTCTATGACTATTTGCATTAGGTTATCTGCTTGATGGTTATCACACCTATGATCTATCATAACATCCATTACTTTTGTTTTCGGTGAATGCTACCAATTCATTCAATGTCGCCTACATGTTTAAGAGAAATCACTCAGTTAAATTCATCCATTGTAATACTCATAAACCTTCACTTTCATGATCAACATTCTTAAACCTTGTGTCGTCAGTCACATTCCACCTCAAAAATCATTACACTCGTTTCATGTCATTGATGTGGGATACATCAATAACCTCCTGTGACAAGTCGCTTCTTGTCAACATCAACACATTATCCAAGAAGTTGACTTAGAAACACCTTTTCAGTAACTTGGCGCTTGCATACATCAATGGAAATATTCTCGCTTTTGGCGACATGTTGACATCACCGGCCTACGACCAAAAGACTTTGTATGGTGTTCCACATCAAAACATCCATTCACACAATGCAAAACACACTTCAGCACCTTGAGAATCATTATCATTATTGGTAATCACTCTTGCGTATGTTAAAATCTTACATCATTGGCTGGTAATCAGATGATGTCTTCCCATGTTTGAATTCAGATCACATATTTTCATGGTTGGAATTTTACTTGAGCAAACAATTGCACGAGATAGAAGACCCCAGATCTAGTTTCATCCATTTGGGCTGCGATTTCAGGAGAGTAGTAAATCATCTATATGATGGATTTACATTGATGCTCATCCCATCATGGGTCTATATCTATAGATGACAATCTATTTACATTTAATTAAGGTTTATATGCTAAGCATTGGTATGCCTTCCCTCAACGATTCATGAAAAATCCAAAATATCATGATATTATGTATTGTAATTGATGCAATTCACCATCCTCTTTAGAACATACTCATCACATCGTAAAGCATATCACTTGACGTTATCATTTTCAAATTAATGCTTTAGGGGGAAACTGTTATAGGTCTATTTGGACACAACACTCCCATCATTTAGATTAGTAATTTTAGGGCTCCTCAAACCCTAAGTTAGTTACTACATTCCCTAGACAAGTCACCACATTAAATGCCTTCATTCCTGAGATTTTCCTAGCCTGAAGCCTTCCTAAAATGACTCCATCAGGGACCAACACAACCTTGGTTAGGGATAACTACATTGTAGAGCACTTAGGCCCATTCAAGCCTGCTCTATAGAGCACCTAGGCCCACTTTGACCTACACTGGGAGAGATTGAGCAAAATCCTCATAGGGTTCTAGCAATACTCTTTCATTCTAGATCATTCTAGAAGATTCACACCTCGTATCCTCTCCTATGAGATCGAAATTGGATAGGCAATGAATCACAGAACCTCTTATCCTATCATCCCTTCCTCCGTGGAAACTAACTCCCAAATTGGAAAGCCATTCAATGCCCAATTTATGACAAAACCACCTGCATTTCCTTATAAATTGAGCACTCATAATAGTGATGAGTGGGCTATACTTTGAGAATTTGTAAGGAGATACTGTTGGTGGGAGGTTTGAGATTGTAAGAAGGTATCGTTATGCTGTTGGAATGTTATGATTTTGGTGTGAGGAAGGATGGAACTCAGGCGGGAGGAGTAACATGAGATCAAAATTCCTGGTTGTAAGTCTTCCTTCTACTTACTAAAGTTGTTTACACCTTTTCCCATATTCTTGTATTTATGTATGATGATTATATGTGTAAGCACTTTCAATTCAATTTGCTTATAGTGGATAGATATTTTTATTTGATTGGTTTTTGTCCTCTGTTTATGATTGTAGGTGCTTATCGAGCAGTTTTCGTTCGGGAAGGAGCGATAGGAGCTATTCAGAGGAGATAAAGGGAAGCGAAAGATAACAACTAGGTCCCTTGCCATATTTCTCTTCTATAAAAAATGGTTAAACTCTTTAAATCTATTGTTCTAGGTGTAGCTACCCACATAGGGAAATTGTTTTTACCTGTAGATGAAAAATTCCACATAACAAATTGTATTTATCCTATACACCACTCGTTCCCCAATGGAGTTGCCAATTTTCTATGTGGAATTTTGCATCTACGGATAAATACAATTTCCCTAGGTGGGTAGCTACACCTAGAACAAAAAATTTAAAGAGTTTAAACTTTTTCTATAGAAGATAAATAAGATAATGAACCTGCTTGTGCTCTTCTTCTTCTCTTTGTCTCCTTTGAATAGCTCCCGTCGCTCCTTCTCAAATTGAATCTACTCGATAAGTACCTTTAATCATAAATAGAGGACAAAAACCAATTAAAGCAAAAGATCTATCTATTATAAGAAAATGGAATTGAAAGCACTTACACATATAATCATCATACATAAAGGTAAGAATATGGGAAAAGGTGTAAACATCCTTATTAAGTAGAAGGAAGAGTTACAACCAAGAATTCCAATCCCATGTCACTCATCTAGCTTGAGTTCCATCCTTCATCGCACAAAACGCACAACGCTTCACCAACAGAAAAATACTTACTTACAATCTCAAAGCTCACACCAACAATATCTTCTTATAAATTATCAAAGTCCAGCCCCCCGATCACTATGATGAGTGCTCAATTTATAGGGAAATTGAGGTGGTTTTGTCAGAAATTGTTCATTGAATGGCTTTCCAATTTGAAGTTAGTTTCCATGGAGGAAGGGATGAGAGGATAGGAGGTTATTTGATTCATTCTGTATCCAATTTCGAGCTCATAGGAGAGGATAAGAGGTGGGAATATTCTAGAATGGTCGAGAATGAAAGAATATTCCTAGAACCCTATGAATATTTCACTCAATCTCGCTCAGCATAGGTCAAAGTGGGCTTAGGTTCTCTATAGAGCATGCTTGAATGGGGCTAAGTGTTATGCAAAGTTGTTACCCTTGACCAAGGTTGCATTAGTCCCTCAAGGAGATGTTTCATGAAGGCTTCAAGCTAGGAAACTCTTAGGAATGAAGGCATTCAATGTGGTGACCTTTGTAGGGCATGTAGCAACTAAATTAGGCTTTGATGAGCCCTGAAAGTAATGATCTAAATGATGGGAGTGATGTACCAAAATAGAATTGTAACATGTTGGGGGGTTACCAAACCATATTTCATATGGAGTTTTATCTATATTTACTCAAAGATGAGCTTTGTTAAGAATATTCATGGTTGTATGTACTTCTTCCCCCCATAAGGTATGCAGAGTTCTTGATTCATTAAGCATGGCACATGCCATTATTTGGATTGTTATATTCATTCTTTCTGCTACTCCATTTTGTTGAGGAGTTTTCTCTATAGAAAAGTTTTGCTTGATGCCATGTTGTTGACAAAAATTAAAAAACTTCTCTGATATAAAATATCCCCCTATATCAAATCTAAGAAATTTTATTTTTGAGTCTTACTCATTTTCTACTAGAGCCGTCAATACTTTAAATTTATCAAATGCTTCATCTTTATACTTTAGTAATCCAATCCAACACATTCTTGTAAAATCATCCATGAATAACATGAAATATTGTTCACCACAAGGAGAATTATTTCTCATAGGACCACATAAATTAGTATCAATAAGCTCAAATAGCTTCCTTGAAGTACCTTCTTTATCACTAAACTGAAGTCTAGTTTTATAATGAAATTGGCATGATTTTCGTATGCTATTTTCAGGTGGAGATATGTTGGGAAAGTCATGAATGGCCTAAATTCTACTTGATTTGTAAAATTGAGAAAATCTAAGGTGTCCCAACCTTCTGTGCCAAGGAAAATTTCTTTAGATTTGCTTAGGTAAAAATGTTCTTGGCTTCCTTCTAAGACATAGACATTACCTAGATTTCTTGACACTTTATTATGATCTTACCTGTGTCTAGATTTCTGTCTACACATTTCCTTTATCTGAAAATAAAATCATTCCCTTGGTAACACATTTTACTAACACTCAACAAGTTATGCCTTCATCCATTAATAAATAAAGAATTTCCAGTCTTGAATTTTTTCTTTAGCAACACAATTCCTTTCCCTTTGATAGCAATAGGTGAGTTATTTCCAAAGGTTACATTATTTTCTCTCTTTATTTAATTAAATGGCATAAGCTTATCTTTGTCACCTACCATATGATTTGAAAATTTAGTGTCAATGTACCACATATTTTCTTGATATTCTCCATATAAATCTAGGCCACAATTTTTCAAGTCTATGGTTTTGTTTTTCCATACCTTGGGTGTTATTATATTCTATTCATCCTGATAGGATGGTCCCATTCTACTTCTACATTCATTTTCTTTATGACCAATGTTATTGCAAAAAGAACATTCAATTTCATCTTGAAGAGACAGGAAAACATTATAAGAATATATGTTTCCCCAATCTCATTCTTTTGTTTTATGGCCTCTCTAGTCATAATAGTTTTATAAGCGACACATTAAATAACTTTATGACAAAAATTATGATAAGTGAAGCATTGAGCATTAAAGTAAGAGACCCTGGGAGTATCATATATTCTTGACTAGATTCCCCTTTGATTTTGTTAAGGTTGTTTTACTTGAGAGGTATTTGATCCTTGATTTCTTTGTTGAGATATGGAGTTTTTATGATTGGTTCCTTTTACTGCATTGAGATAACTTCCTATACCCGCTTCAAAAGATCTCATCATTTTTTATGATACTCCATTGTATCCAAGACCTGTTTTAATTAGAGAAGAGAATTGCACTTTGGTTATTTCTTCTAAAGTCTCAAATAATTTATAAAATATAAGATTTAGAGCCTTTCTTTTCTCAAGTTCCTTTTGTAGACCCACTATTTCAGGTTCTAAACTTTCACTGTGCCTTTCCCTTTCTAGAATTTGTTTCCTCAAAACTTCCTCAACTAATTTAGCTTCTTCCAAATGGGTTTTTAGCTGCCTTGTTTCTTGTATGAGAGAATATTTTTATTCTAGAGAATTTATAAAAGCATTATCAAATTCATCTACACATTTTTCTTCAAATTCCATAAGCAATTTATATTCTTGATCAGCTTCAACATCCTCATGACTGGAAGAATATTCACTATATTGGTGTGTATAAAAATGTTTCTTATTATCAAACATTCCTCTAGCATTCCCTTTTGAGGATTTCTTCCCTTTCTCATGATTTTCTATAAGGAAATTTAGTACCATATTGAATAAATCTTCCATAGGAAAAGCATTTGAATGGAAGCTTTCCTCTAAACATGCCAGCTCCTACATGGAGTCTTTATGAAATTTGCTTCTTCATCATCTGATACGTAACCAGTTTCCTTAAGCTCCCCATTTTCCTTTCAATTATAAGTATGTTTGAATGTTTCTTCTATGATACTTGATGGACACCACTTTCTCATTTCATAAGATGTTAAGATCCCATGGAGCTATTCAATAGTGAGGTTCTTCAAATTATTTATTTCTTCAATGACAAAGACTTTTGAATCAAATTTTGGGGTTAGAGATCTTAGAAGTTTCTCAACAACCATCACATATTTTACTTCATCAACAATATTTCTCATAGAGTTAACAATCTCATCTACCCTAAAGAAAAAACTGCAATAATTTCATTATTATGCATTTTGAGAGTCTCATATTGAATTTAAAACATTTGGATTTTAGTGTTATTTACCTTAGTGTCACCTTCATAGCGCTAGATAATATTGTGCCATATATATTTTGCCATATTCAGCTACATGACCTTTACAAATTATGATCTTGCCAATCTTCCAAAGAGAGCATTGATTGCCTTTGCATTGGTCCCATATTGTTTCTTCCCTAGATCATATGTCTGGATGGAGGAAGGATATTGATAGCCTCCTTCAATGATTTCCCACACATAAGCTCCAATTGACTACAAATATGCTCTCATTCTAACTTTCGAGAAAACCTTGATAGTTTTTGTTGGACCCTACTTTCGTTACCATTTTTACGCCTTATCCTCCTACCTTTCATAATATCTTACTCTATTTCAGTCTTTTTGACACGTCAAAACCATCCTATACTTGTTAAATTGTTCCCGTTCATAAATAGAGGTAAGAGTCACAATTATGTTTTTTTTTACAAGTCCTTGGTTAATTTAGATAGGTGCTAAGAAAATTCATACTCTCTTGACTTAATTTGACTAACAGATTGCTAGGATCCCTAAATATGAAGGTGGAGAGTTGATGGCATTGACAACTCACTGATGATTAAACATCTAACTCGAAGCGTACTAGGAAACTATTCGATACATGATTTTGGACTCCATTCACTACCATATTCTATAATTGGTACCAGTCAAGCTGATGGACATTCCAAGGTAGCTTCTCATTTTCATTGGTAGTAGTGGTAATTCCTCCAGCCGAAAGATAGTAACACGAATAGATTTTTGTGGATATGATAGAGAAAATGAGTGATCGTTGAAGGTTTGGCTTATCTTAATTAAACTCAAATCATATTTGTGTTATCTTTCTTGATTATTTAGTTAAATATATATTTATGTATTACTATATTTAAAAGGATCAGGCACCAGTGTTAGAAGGTTAGCGAGCAGAATAATGAGAGAACTACGACTGTAAAAATTGTGTAATTTTGTTTTAATCCACTTTGGAATTGTTGCACTTAAGCATTACTGAAGATTATTAATGTAGCAATATCAACATTTATTCTTATAAATCTATGTGTTATTAATCTTTAATCTTATTGTAATAATCTAACTTGTCTAGGTCATGGCAAGGGCCCACCATTGACCTTAGCTATGTCCTCTAGTTGGTTTTAATTAAATAGAGAGGTATGTGTGTGGATTGGAGTAGAGTAATTGCAATTTGAGTATTTATGTTGCTGTGGTTCTTAGAAAAATATTTTGTACTTATAAATGTGGTTACACAACATTGAAACATTTTATACGTTTATATTTCATGTCTCTTAAACTTATGGTTGACGATTGATTATCAAAAGGGTATATTTATATTTAACGTTCATTGAGATAATGAAATTGCTTCTCATAGAAGATTGCTTGAATCTGTATGTATTTTTTTCTTTATATAAAATTGCTAACGGATATGTTCTTGTGCAAAATGGATTTTTTTAGGTTGAGATTTTAATATCTTTAAGACATAAAAGAAACCTTTAATTGAAAGCAAAATATCCCACCGTCTGTGAATTAGAAACTTCCAAGAAAGGAATATGCAACCAAAGTTTGATGTCTGAATGTTTCCTAGGATTTTGTTTGAATGTTTCCATATGATTTTGTTTGAATTATGTGAATGAGTATTTGAGTTTAAAATGGATATTGTTTTCTTAGCATTGTTGGAATTTGTTTTCAGTTTATATTTACGGGACACATAAAGATATTTTTTACCTTGGAGCGAGCTTATGATTTTGCAAAGGTTTTGAGAATAACATATTAATTGAAATCCAATTTTAATGTTGTACATGATATCATTAGGTTTTTCTCTAGCAAGGAATTCAAGCATGAGTTAGTATGTGTGTTTGTTTAGGATAAATTGGTGATTCTAATTGTGTGTCATTAGGAAGTCATAATAGGCTTCTAGACTATAGTAAAGTAATGGAATAATTTTAAATTAGGAATAGATATTAGAATAAACATTCAGTACTTAATTCAGTACTAATTTTAGCATAGATCAGTGAACCTGCATCTAAACTGAAATATTTTGCAACTCTAAGATTAGGAATTTTGGATTGACATTGTCAAAAGTATAGGGAATTAAAAGAGAATATAAAAACCATAACGTTTTTGGACACATTGTGGGGGAGTTGCAAACGATATAGGTAATACTTTCCTTTTTTAGATTTATGTAGGTGATATGGATTTTGCAGGAAAACCAGAGGGCAGAGAAAGTACGCTAAGACGTGAGTGAAGAGCCACATATCAACTATGGTGGGTTTGATATAAATTATGATTGTCCCTAATCAATTTCTATAATTGTTTCTTATGTGTAAGAGTAGAGGTAGACCTAGAGATAGTAAGGAAAGATTTATTTCGAGTGAGAGATTTGCTTCATATCTTTTTTGTTCTATAAATACCCCCCCCCCGCCAATTAACGCTATTGATAGTTATGCAAGAAACATAGAGAAAGGAGAGAGTATTTTTTGCAGTAGTGGACTCAAACAAGAAAACACCATACACAGAGGAGGCAATATAGTTTGAAGGCACACTACAACAAGAACAAACCACTTTATGAGTTGTTGTAGAAGAGGAATCAGTGGCTGTATCACAAGTAGAATACATAATGGGAGCACCTTGGAGAGATTTAGAGCCAGGGCATATAAAACCTAGCTTAGTGGAATTTTCTTCCATTTGTAATACTACACAAGATCCTACTCCTTTTGGACCTCTTGCAAGTATGGTTGATAGAGGAGGAGGTGAGGATAATAGATACAATGTCAGAAGCAATGACAAAATTAATACCCTACTTAATGGTAATAATGACATAAGTGGAACTAGGGGAGGACCTCAGGAAAATGAGGAAGAAGAAAATACTACAATTGGATTCCCAATCTTGGACATCATCATAAATATCATTATGAAAAATATACCTCTCGCATCTCTTCCACTTTTCCATGGTATGTTTTTTGAAGATCCTGACTCTTTTCTATTTGAGTTTGATATTCTTTGCAGAATTTATAATTATCATGATGATGCACACAATATCAAAATATTTCAATCTACCTTGAAAGAGTCAAGCCTTAGGTGGTCTATGAGCTTGGGATAACACATTATATATTCATGGGATGACATGAAATCTACTTTTCTTAAGAAATATCAATATTATTGAAAAATAAGAGATATTAATGATATTTTTCACAATGCAGCAAATGGAAGATGAGAGTTTCGAATAATATCTTGAAAGGTTC
This sequence comes from Pinus taeda, assembly GCA_000404065.3. Classification (NCBI taxonomy): domain Eukaryota; kingdom Viridiplantae; phylum Streptophyta; class Pinopsida; order Pinales; family Pinaceae; genus Pinus; species Pinus taeda. Next base: position 26,466 of record APFE030580748.1, read on the forward strand.
CTTTACAATTAATGTAAATCTTGAATAGGTAATCTGGATGAAAGAATATTTAGGATTTTTTTCTTAAAAGGGTTAAGGGAAGAATCCATTGAAACTTTAAATCTCTTAAGCTTTAGGGACATATATAAGAAACCTTTTCTTGAAATAGTTGAGCTATGTAGATCTTATTCTAGAAGTGAAGCTAAGGTAGATAAAATAATTCACGACAATTGAAGAGACTGTGTCTAGAAATTCTAAACTAGTATAGTGTGGCATTATTTGAATTGAATTGGGGAATCTTTTGGAAAATTTAAGATAGAAATCATGAACAACATTAGTGATAAGTTGGATACTCTTAAAGCTAAGAGGAAAGAAGAGGAGGAGAAAGATGCCTTAGCAATTTTCTGTCCTAAATGTAGAATGAAACATGTAGATAGAGAATTTTCTATGACTATAGTACAATTAATTGGGATTTTGACTCATAATCATGCCACTAGAATGTTCCCTTCTTTACCAGGATGGAAAGTTATTTATAAAGGAGGGGATGAAATAAGTGAGCTCCCTAAAACTTCTAGAAGACCCCCATGGAGGACACCAAATAATAATTATTATGAGGACACTAATACATAGTCATTTCCTTAGTGTCAACCATGGAATCCTAAAACACCTTATTCTCCATGGTTAGTTCAACCACCTCAGAATTCACCATGGAATCAAGGTAGAAGGGGAAACCCTTATAGTAATGTCTTTCACTTCTAGGTTCTAGAACCTTCATATTCCCATTTCCAACCACCATATCCACCCTATGCACCATATACACCTGATGTGCCTCAATACCAACAATGGTATAGCCCACCCTATCCCACACAACAAAAATCTACATTACCATTACCCCATCCATTATAACAGCCGCTACCGTTACCTCAAAATTCCAATCTATCTTCATGGTAGATGCAACAATAATTTAACTTAAATATTCCTAGATCAACACATATTCCTGCACAACCTCTATCTAATCCTAATAACAGAACTCCTTAGCGTATGAAAAACATAAAGTTGCAGCCCTTTCCCACTTATTTGATCACTTCTTTTCCTTTGAATGAAATTCATATTAGGTCAGGGACAATGATTAACATAAATAAATATTTAGTGGGCATACAAGAGGAGGATTCCCACATAGAGTCTAGAAATAGACCTAATGGACAAATGGAAACTGAAAAGAATGATGCAATAAGAGAACATCAAGATTCCTTCGAAGCTAAGGAGCATCCTTTTCTTCAAATATTTCTTGTAAAGAAGACCGAGTCACCTATAGAGTCTAATATGGATTCTAAATTAACTAATGTTTTTATAATGGTGGTATAAAGATCCCTTTATTAGAATCCATTAGAGATATACATATTTACACTAAGATCGTTGGGGACCTTTGTATCAAGAAACTAGGAAGAAAGAAATAAAATAACCAAATTATTATGGTAATTAGCCAAATGTTAGAAATGATATCTGGATTTTAACCAAAATAAGATGACGTGGAGAACCCAATGGTAACTATATAGATCAATGGGACTTTTCTTCCTAACACCTTAGTATATTTGGGAGTATCCATTAATGCAATGATTATTGATACTATGACATTGGTACAACTAAATTATGTAAGACCTACACCTATCATGTTGGAATTAGCTTATAAGGCTATTGTTGAACCCATTGGAGTTCTAGAAGATGTCATGGTAATTGTAGCCTCTTGGGAGTACAAAATTAATTTCATATTAATTTCTTTGAAAACTACTAAACCAGGACACCCAATAGTCCTAAGTCGACCTTGGCTAGCTACTGTTGATGCTATCATTGTGTGCAGGACTAGAGAGACAACCATATCTAATGGAGCTAAAATCCAAAGATTCACAATTTTTCCACCTTCTCAATTAGCTAGAGAAGCCCCTCTTTGGTTTAAAATCCCTTATGGAGAGGAAGAATGCATGATTCCTTTGCTAACCTTAAAACAATGAAGGGGATTTCAAGAGCGATCATAACAACATATATTGCAACATATTTTTATGTGATATACGATGTATTGAATACCCTCTTTCTTATAGTGGTTACAATCATGTTTTTAGTAGCAAGTTTTGGGAAATTTGTTATCCTATTGTGTTTACATAATTTACTATCACAACCATAGAAGAAAACATAGGTACATACTTAAATACAGAACATAAACAACAAGTAGCAGAATTCATAAAAAGAAAAATCTAGGTCACTTGATTGGGACTATCTGGATATGAAAGGGATTCACCTCAACACCTACATACATCATATTTACACCAATGAGGAAATCAAACCTGTAAGGAAGCCACAAAGACAAATGAACCCAACCATTAAACAAATCATAAAAGATGAAGTCCCAAAAATTTTGAGTGCAAAGTTTATATATCCCATCTCTGACATAAAATGGATATATCCTTTAGTGGAGGTTCTCAAGAAAAATGGGAATGGAAAATATTTGTTGATTATAGGGCTTTGGGGAAGGCCACTTTGAGAGATTATTTTTCTTTGCATTTTATTGACCAAGTATTAGATACTTTGTTTGGGAAAAGGTATTTCTATTTCTTATATGGGTATACTGGTTATAATCAAATTCAAGTAGCACCAGAAGACCAAGAGGAAACAAGCTTCACCTGTCCTTGGGAAACCTATGCCTATAGAGTTGTTCACTTCGGCCTATGTAATGCAGGATCCACCTTTCAAAGGGTTGTTTTAGCCATTTTTGTTGACCTTATACATCATGTGTGGAAGTATATATGGATGACTTAACAATGTATTGTTACACTGAAATTTGTCACCGTGACTATCTGCAGTTAATATGGCTCCATCAATAGTCATATTATCCTCCTTGTCAAGCCTAATACCTCTGATCTTCATGTCAAGCTTCAAAAAAGAGAGAAATTCACTAAAAACATGTTTATCTCTGGGTACGCAGGTTCTCTCTACCTTGCCTGCGTGTACGCATCCCAAACTCATTGTACCTACGTACTTGTACACTTTGTAAGCCAAAGGATGGGTGTGTACCCCTGTAAAGGTCAAAAGGCGCGAGTTTCATCTTTAAAAAGTTACTTGTGGTCACTTCTAGAGCCTTATAGAAGAGTGTTTGATGTGTATTGAGCGCCTCCAGATGGTTCATGCATCCCTATGATAGAGGAACTTATCCCATCAAGAGAGGAGCTACCCCATCCAAAAGAGGGAGTATCCCATTGATGTTGGACCTGAATAACTTCCTCTAGAACACTATAAATACAGGCATTGGGCCAGAGGAGGGGAGGTTGAAAGCTGAACATTCCAAAGGGTAGATGCTGCTGGAATTAGGACTTCCTTGTAGAAGCTTGTGAGGAGAGATTACCATCCTTTCTTGTTTCATTTGGAAGTGGGTGAGCTTGTCAAAGTAGAGGAAAACTCTTGCGGGACCCTGGGAGGAACTTGCACAACACCAAGGCTCAGGTTGTAATGGTTTCTTTTTTGTTTCCTTAATACAAATAAGTCCATTCTTCTCAATGATTTGTTGTTAATAGATTGTTTCATATACTCCTTGGTCTATATGTTGAATATGCTTTGTTTTATGGAATATTCAGGTGTTATGTAATCGTTTGATTGTTAGTGTATGCAGGTTTCAAAGTGAAGGAGGAGCTCATCTGGATCAACGAAGCTAGGTTGCTACAACAAGCGTTGGACCTAAGGTAAGATAAAAAAACACTTGGTTTCTCATAGGATAATGTATATTTAGAGAAGGATTGCTCTTACTTGTTTTGTTTGTCACTAGAGAGTCTTAGACTCCTAGGGAGGTTAGTTTTGTCAGCAAAAATAACTCTTTCCGC
>APFE030580748.1:45134-55549 GCA_000404065.3 Pinus taeda
GGAAAACTCTTGCTGGACCCTGGGAGGAACTTGCACAACACCAAGGCTCAAGTTGTAATGGTTTCTTTTTTGTTTCCTTAATACAAATAAGTCCATTCTTCTCAAAGATTTGTTGTTAATGAATTGTTTCATATACTCAGTGGTCTATATGTTGAATATGCTTTGTTTTATGGAATATTCAGGTGTTATGTAATCGTTTGATTGTTAGTGTATGCATGTTTCAAAGTGAAGGAGGAGCTCATCTGGATCGACGAGGCTGGACTGCTGCAACAAGCGTTGGACTTGAGGTAGGATCGAAAAACACTTGTTTTCTCATAGAATAATGTATGTTTAGAGAAGGATTGCTCTTAATTGTCTTGTTTGTCACTAGAGAGTCTTAGACTCCTAGGGAGGTTAGTTTTGTCCGCAAAAATAACTCTTTCCGCATGACATGTATGAAAATGATTTTCAAGAGGATTTGGATATTGTAGAAAAGGTTTTGATTCATTTCCACGAAATTCATCTAGCCCTCAATAATGAAAAATGTAAGATGATGCAAACCGAGGGAATATTCCTTGCTCATCATGTTTCACAGATAGGGATAAAAATTTAACCTACAAAATTTGAGGTCATTTCACAAATTCCAATCCCAAAATCACAAAAAAGGACGTAAGAATTTTTTTAGGGAATGTAGTGTATTATAGGAGATTTATCGAAAAATTTACCAAAATCGTTTCTCCTATGTTTAAATTGTTGGTTAAATATGTTGATTTTCCATGGAATATTGATAGTCAAAATGATTTCCATGTATTAAAAGACAAGCTATCAATTGCTCAAGTATTGAGAGGGCCTAATTATTCCCTTCATTTTCTTATTGTCACCAATGCATAAAATATAACCTTTGGAGTTGTCTTAACATAAAGGGAGAATCACATTCCTTATGTTATTTATTTTGTTAGAAAAAATATCTGAAACACATAACCGAATTACACCATCATTGAAAAGGAATTGTTAGAAGTAGCTCATGCTATCAACAAATTTAGGCAATATATTACTGGTTATGAAAGTTTTGTTTATATTGACCATTCAACTATTAGATTTACTGTGAAGAATCTTATTACAAATGGTAGAATGACTATATGGTTACTTTTGCTTCAGGAATCTAATATTATTGTGATTGATAGGCTTGGGAAAGACAATTTAGCTGCGATATTTTTTTTCCAAGATTAACATTTCACAGGACACTACCCCAGTTCCAAATGATTTTCTTCATGAGAGTCTATTTACCATTTATATTTATACTCCATAGTTTTTTATGTCGCTAATTACTTGGTGACATGAAAGGTTACACAAAATTTATCTTCCAGGGAGAAACATAAGATTATTGAGCTAAGTGCCAATTATTCATGGAGAGAAGGACTCCTATACTACACTGGGCCAGATTTAGTAATGAGGAGATGTGTGCGGGAGGAAGAGATGTATGATGTCTTGAAATCTTTTCATAGTCAATCTTGTGGTGGGAATTTTAAGGACAAAAGGAAAACTTACAAAGTGCTGCATGCGGGCTATTATTGGCCTGCTCTTTTTAAATATACCAAGATATTTTTTCCAGTTGTGATGCTTACCAAAAAATAGGAAATCATGTTTCAATTTATGAGACGACTCTTCAAACCTAGGTATCAATTAAACCCTTTGAAAAATGGGAATTAGATTTTGTAGGGCCTATCTCTCATATGCCTAGAAAGAAGAGGTATATCATAATCTATACTAGTTATCTGACAAAGTGGGTAGAGGTTAAAGGTTTATATTCTACCACTGAGAAGTATGTTGTAGATTTCCTCTTTCAAGACATATTTACTCATTTTGGAGTACCTAGACAGATTATCACCAATAAGGAGAGACAATTTACTTCTATATTAGTAAAACCCACCTGAACGGTATCAAATTAAGTAAGAAAAATATCCACCATACCATCCTCAAGTGAATGGACAAGTAGAATCTACCAATAAAGTTTTGGAGTCTATTCTTACTAAAATAATTCAGCTTCACCATGTAGATTGGGCTGACAGGTTACTAGAAGCACTATGGCATTACTGAATAACATGGATAAATGTGACAGAGTACACTCCCTATGAGATGGTATATGGTAAGGAAGTAGTGTTTCCCATTGAATTTTAGGCAAAACCATTTTGAGGTTTTGCTTAAGTTGGGTTGGATTTAGATGAAGCTAAAAAATAGACAGTGCTTCAACTCAATGATCTTGATGAAATCATACAAGATGCTCTTAAAATGACTATGTTGGTGTAGGGTAAAAGTGTCAGATGGAATGATAATTATATTAAAAATAAAGTCTTTCAATTAGGAGACTAAGAATTATTGTATGACAAAAAGTTTAAACACTTCAAAGGAAAGTTTTCAACGAGATGCATGGGACCCTATGAAGTGGACGAAGTTTTTGATAATCGGTAAGTCAAAATTAGGACCATTAATGATGATCAAACTTCACTTGTGGTGAATGGATATAGGTTGAAATTCTACCATTTCCCACTTCCCAAACAAGAATTTTTTCAAAATGTACTACAAAACCGAGGAATGGAGTTGATTGATAAAGCGGATCCAGCTCCTACTAGTTCTTCAAATTTACCACCTTTTTATTATTATTTTAATATATATGTACATAATATAAATAAGAGTGGGAAAATTTTTGTTTCCTCCACAACTCATATAGAATAAAGAGGAAATCTTTCAAGTGTAGGTTTATTCTTTTATCTCGATTTGATGGATTACTTATGGAAAAGGACACTGTGCACTCTACTTTGAATATTTTCAAACTCTCTAAAATTGAATGTTTCGAGAACCAACTAACATAGGCTCATTAATATTAATGGGAAAGTGGTAGTTAGGTATCTTCCAGGTACATATTTTTTTCTTTTCTGGGCCTAAGATAATTGCTACAGACAGGAAGCCCCCTAGAGTTTACTCTAGGTTCTCCAGACTCTTTAAAATTGAACACTCCGAGCATAAGCTAACCAGTGCTCATTGAAATTTATTGGATGGAAGTTAATAGGATCTACTAAGTATAGAGTTATTCTTTTCCAGGCTTAGAAGAATAATGATGGGAAGGAAGCCCCCTGGAGTCTTCTTTTGTGTATTTCAAACTCTCAAAAATTGAAATTCCACCAGGAAACAACCTATTATGAAACCAACTCACAAAAAGATAGAAAAGATAGCTGAATGCTTTATAACTCAGCCTCTTCAAGGGGGAAACCTCATTTACATTACACAAATGAGCAATTCTTATATGATACAAATGACAATACCTCCTTTCTATATATAGGAGTCTAAGGGGTCATAATATAATCAAAGCCGACATAGCAATAATAATGTAAGGGCACAATAATAACAATAGTGGGCTTCTATGGGGCACAATAATAACAATATGGGGACTACATGGGCACACAAATATAATAAGGGGGTTGTACTAATAACAATAATGGGTTACACTAGTAGTATAGGGGCCTAACATGCCCCTCTCCTTCAAAAAGTGTTGTCCTCAATGCTTGAGTAGTTGTTGATGCTTCTGTATAAAATTCTTGTCCTCCCATGTGGAATATTCAGTAAGTAACTTCTTCCACTTGATGAGATACTCTAAAATTGATCGATTTCGGAGCTGTCGGGTTCTTGTTTCTATGATTGCTCCAGGTTCCAATATGATTTTTCCTTCCTTTTTCATATTTTGGCAATATTGTTTCAATTGGGATCTTCTGCAACTTATGAATGAGTGGTCATACTTCTTTGTCCTCCTTCAATTTATCCCTTGATTCGTTTATCTAATCTGGTTGGATAATAGAAATAGCACAAAACAATGCTTCCACATCCTCATATCTTCTTGAGAGTACATCTGCAACAAAAACAATTCTTCCCTTTTTTGTAGATGATGTCACAGTCATAACTAAACATATTTGTGGCCCATTTTTTATGTTCTTCTAATGATAATATTTCTTCTAAAATGTGTTTAAGACTATCATGATACATTTTTACCTTGAAGTGTCTTCCCATTGGGTAAGGTCGCCATTTATTAAGTGCACGTAGTATTGCCAACATTTCCTTCTCATAAATGGCTTGCTTGAGAAATTTATCATAACAACATGGGTAAATAAGTGCAAATATAGCAAAAAGGGTAATGGAAATATGTAAAAAGATGGCCCGATTTGGCACCCAACAACTCTATGTAAAATAATTTCTTCTCAGCATACTTATGAAGCCAAATGTTATGAAACCAACTCAAAAAAACATAGAAAAGATAGATGAATGCCTTACAATTCAACCTCTTCGAGGGGGCAAGCTCCTTTACATTACTCACATGATAATTCTTGGATGATACAAATCAATAGACCTCCTTTCTATATATAGGAGTCTAAGGGGTCATAATATAATCAGAGCTAACCTAAGAGTAGTAATGTAAGTGCACAATAATAACAATAGTGGGTTTCTATGGGACACAATAACAAGAATATGGGGGCTACATCGGTACAACAATAAAATAAGGGGCTTGTACTAATAACCATGAGGGGTTACACTAGTAGTATAGGGGCCTAGGGGCCTAACAAAATCACAAACTATTCTTAAGAAGGGGTGAAGGAATATATTTCAAGGGACAAAGGAAGCAACAATGGTATCGACTCCACCTCTGAAGTCAGAAGAGATTCCAAACATATCAGATATTTTGACCACACAACTAGTTCAGAGGCACACCTAAAGCATGAATCATGAACAACACCTTCCTCAAGGCACTCGAACCCTTGATCCAGTGATTTTTTTTCTCTTCTCCAAAAATAGAAAAAGATAATCCCTCTGAGGCACCTATGGGAACAAAGAAGATAGACATAACCTTACATAAGGAGGAGGAACTGGTTAATAACTTTGACAATTTTCTAAGTGATTTTCCACATAAGGACTTATCTAAACAGGGGCCAACAATAGAAGAATGAGTGGCCAAGACAATGATCAACTAGACCCATGAGAAATAAACCTGGAAGGGAAGTAGTTCATAGAAGCACATCCTACCTCCTAAGGATGTATCTAGTCATGTTGAAATGGACTTATAGTATCAAGTTGGTAAAATGTAAAAGGAAAATATGAAGATTAAAGAGAAGTATCATAACTATAGAAATTATTATGGTCATGTCAGAAAAGAAAATGAAATGTATAAGACTCGAAACTTGGCTTTGGCGTAAAAGAATGATAAGTTGACCTTGAAAAAAAAAAAATCCTTAGCTAGAAGGTTAGGTAACTGAGGCTTACTAAATGGTCAACGTGTATGAATGGGTCTAGATATTTTTACAACAGATAACATTGGTGAAACAGGTCGCTCCCTACAGACGAGGCTAAGGGAGCACGACGCCGATATTAGGAATGAAAGGTCTCGTACTTCAGCCTTGGCAGAGCACTCCACAAAAACAAAACACCATATCTGCTTGGAAAGTGCCTCAATTGTCGCAATGGAGGAGCAACATCATGGACGAAAGATCAGAGAAGCTATCGAAATTATCAAACATCCTCTTAATCTGAACAGAGACAATGGCTTGGAGATTAGCAGAAGCTGGCTTCCCTTGATCAGGGAAATCAGGAGTGCCAACACATCCCAGGTATAGCTTATCTTTTACCTTTATCATTAATAAATAATAATTATAAAAAAAAATAAAATAAACAAATTAAATTAATTACATTCAATTATTTAATATTAATTAATTAATTAATTAATATATTATTATTAAATTAATTTAATATTTCTTAATATTTAATTAATTTTATTTTAGTTTCAATTATATATTAGTATTAGTACTAAATTAATTAATATATTAATATTAATATTAATTATTTTTAATATATAAATAATAATTATAAAAATAAAAAATAAAATAACAAATATTAAATAATTAAAACAATAAATTAATATTAATTAATTTAATATTTAATATTAATTAATATTAATTTATATTGTGATGCAGAGGCAACTGAAAACCTTGATTTTTTCCTGGAACCTGAAAGGGAACTCGCCTCCATGAAGAAATGCCTTCCTTCCTTGGTGAACATCCTATTCCCGAACGGGTTTCTGGACCCGAGTAGATTCGATGTGGTTTTCAGCCTGGTGGGGGAGATAATAAGTAACGACTATTACGGCGGCAGGAATTACAGATTTAAGTTTAGAATTCCAGTGGATTATCCCTCGAGGCCGCCGCTGGTGGAGTGCGTGGCGTCGATCTTTCATCCCAACATTGGTGAAGAGGGGAGCGTGGGGTTGAGGGTTCTGCTGCCGGAAGAGGGCATCTACTCTGCATCTTGGGGTTGGGTGCCCACAGATACAGTTGAGGGCGTTATTTTCAAGCTTTACCATCTTCTCTTCCATCCTTGCAATGAAGATACCTGCGTTCTCAATAAGTATGCTGCGTACATTACCTCTGATGCACTCAATCGGACGCGCAACCCCTGGTGGATTCGAACGTTGCACCCTCAGCATGGCCTCACGATCTCAAGGCCGCAGCTTTGGCTTCTTGTCTCTCTGGGCCGACCTTGGAATCAAGCAAGAGAGAGCAGGAAAACTATACATTCGCATGGTCTTGGTATGGATCTGAGGCAAACAGTTGCTCTACGAAACACAGTCTTAGCTTCAGATCTGACAAAGATCTGCCAGATCTGACCATCCAAAAGGCAGAAAAGCCCATGCTCTGGCCAGATCCAGAGATCTACATGGGGTCACAGCCCATATCTAACTCCTTTCAAATCCAAATTTCTCAGCCTTCAGGCAAAACCATCATGCAATGGGTCAGCCCTTCAAACCTGGTGTAGAAACTCAAACTGAATCTACAGTGTAGAATGGGCATCCCATCAAGCCTTCTGCGACTTCTCTTTCAAGGTAAACAACTTGAAAACCCTCTTCCCCTCTCTTCTTACAGTATTTCCAGGAACAACTTGGTGGTGGCGACCCTTCGTTTGAGAGGAGGCGCAACAGGACAAACTTCCTCTGCTCGGCCTTTCTCATACAAGGATACAGTTCACTCTGAGAACCCCAATCCCCCGGAAGCCCTTAAATCTAAGGCCTTCTCGGTTGACAAGCTAGAAGAAGTTCCCACTGTGGAACTCATACATGAAGATCTGGCTTCCCATCTTCAAGATTTTGCAGAAAGAGCTATCATTTGCAGATTTAATGGATTATGGCCGCGATCTCAGGATCTCTATGCATGGATCCATGCAAACTGGACACATCACTGTAAGATCTTTTCTTGTTCGAAAGGTTATTTCAGTGTTCTATTTGAAAACAATAAGCACTATGAAAAAGCCTTAGAAGAGGGACCTTGGTTCATGGGAACTGCAGGGCTATTTTTGACTCCTTGGTTCCCAGATTTTGATCTAGCCACTGTAGTCATTACCAAGACACCGGTATGGATTCGGCTTCCAAACTTACCTGCCCACCTATGGAGTACTCGGGTCTTCAGAGCTATAGGAGACACCTTGGGCAGCTTCATCCAGGGAGACTTATGGCGGGAATCCAAAGGTCTCTACTCATATGCAAGAGTATGTGTGGAGTTAGACCTGAGTAAAGGTCTTACAGAACAAATCAATCTCAAGATAAACGACTTTGTCTAGACTCAGACACTGGATTACGAGAATACAGCTTTTCGGTGCCGCCATTGCCACCAATCTGGGCATTTGGAGAATACATGCCCATCTCGCCCGGCAAAGAAGAACAAGGCCAACGTCTCCAAGCCCAAGTCCAAACCATGGGCTCCCTGTTCTCCTCCTCCAGTCGCGGATTCTGATTCCTCCAGCTCTGAAGAGGAAGAAAGCGATGAAGAATTAAATCAGGCTCCTCATTTCGTGGCCCCTTCCACCGATGGCCTGGTGCCTTCTTCCGACTCAGCCATTGCTCAGAAACATGTACATTTTTCCTCCTCCTCGGATTCAGAAAAGGAGGGCTCCCCGGTGGAGGATCGCAAGCTTCAAGTTGTAATCGCCCATCCACCCCAAAATGGTTGGGTTGAAGTTAAAAAAAGGAAAGGGAAAAAGCTTCGTGTTGAAGCCTCTACCCTTGCAGGGTAGCTTTCAACGCTTCTTTTTCTTCCAATGCTTTGTTGTAGCTACTTGCTTGCTTACTCCATCTCCGGAACCGAGGTTGATAGTCCTATCATTTCCGGTTGTCGATTTCCTGCATCTCTGGATTGTATCCTCTTGTACAATATTTTTGCTTAATAGAATTAGTCTTGATCGAGAAAAAGAAAATATTAATTTAATATTAATATTAATTAATTAATTAATTTAATAATATTATTATTAATTAATTTAGTATAACTAATATTTATTTAATTTTATTTAGTTTAATTTAATATATTAATACTAATTAATTTAATATTATATTAATTAATAATTTTTAATAAATTAATTAAATTATAACAATTAATTAATATATTATTTAATATTATCATTAATATAAATTTAAATCAAAGAACTTTTAATTATCAAAAAAAACTTTAACAATCCCTAATTTATATATAAATAAACAATTCTCAATCAAAATCATAAATAAACAAATAAATAAGTTTAAATAAAAGTATTAATTTCACTCACCTGTTAAAATTAAAAATTAATATATATATAAACTCAAGAAAAATAAATAAATAAATTGAATGAATAATTAATTAAATTAAGTAAAATTAAAGCATTCAAGCAGACATTTTGCTCATCCTAAAATTTTTTATCCCCATTATTATTTATTTCCTTCTAAGCAGCTCTTCTTTATCATCATTCATAAGTCCTAATGATGGATCCCAGTTGGGATTTGAAATGTTGGCATAAAAATGTTCATACTGTGGGTTATCCGGAAACTGATTCAACATATAACAAAGAAAAATCATGGTTTAGATATTTTGGTTAGCGCAATGAGAATTTGAAAAAGGGATGACCCCAATTTTGGTGTCTGATTGGTTTTCGAAGAAGACAACAACATGAGGAAATGCATCCTCTATGGCATGGGGGAATTTTCGGCCCTACTTTTCACCTTTTCATCACCTTAACCTTCTACCTTTTATAACAGCCTACTCCATTTCACCCTTTTTAACACCTGTAAACCATCCTATACTTGTTAAATTGTTTGAGTTCATAAATGGAGGTAAGAGTCACAATTAGGTTTGTTTTTACATGTCTTTGGTTAGGTCATATAGATTCTAAGATAATTGATACTCCCTAGACTCAATTTGACTGGAATATTACTAGGATTCCTAAATATTAGGATGGAGAGTTGATGGCAACATCTACATCGAAGGAGTCACTCATGCTTCAACATCTAACTCAAAGTGCAGTAGGCAACTACTTAGTACTTGATTATGTACTCCATTTAGCACCATATTCTAGAATTTGGAATAGTCAAACGGATGGAACCTCCATGATATATTCTCATGTTGGTTGATAGGAATAAAAATGCATCTATCCTAAGGATAGTACCACAATCATATTTTTGTTGATATGATAGAATGAATGAGTGATCATCGAACGTCTAGTTTATCTTAATTAATCTCAGGTCATACTTGCATTATATTTGTTGATTTCTTAGTTAAATATATATTTAGGTAATAATATCTTTAAAAGGATCAAACATCAATGTTAGAAGGCTAGTAATATTAGGAAGGGAGAACTACGAATGTGGACATTGTATAATTTTGTTTTAATATAGTTTGGAACTGTGGTACTTATGCATTACAAAAGATTATTAATATAGAAATATTTTACTTTATTCTTATAAATATATATTTTTCTTATCTGTAGTATTATTGTAATAGTGTAACTTCTCTAAGGTCATGGAAAGGGCCCACCATCGACCTCATCCGAGTCATGTAGTTGGATTTAGTCAAATAGAGAGGCATGTGTGTGGATTGGTGTAGCGGAACCACACTTTGAATATTTATTTTGTTGTGGTTCCTAGACAAATATTGTGTACTTAGAAGTGTGGTTACAGAAACTTTAAACATTTTATAGATGTATATGTCATGTCTTTTAAACTTATGGTTGTGTTGATGCCTCGAAAATCGCTGCAACAACATTGGGGGATGACCGCCTGGTCCGGACCTTAATACAAATCCTTTTCCGTTTGGGATAGTGGCTCCGACTGGATATAATGGGACCAGTTTCCCAGTAATGAATAAAAGGGGTGGATGAGTGATGGGTTGTCCATTCTAATGATAGGCGAATAACTTAATCTATCAATAAAATAAGAGAACTAATACTAATCCCGGGAACAATTATTCTTTGTAAATGCAGCGTTTAATGATCTTTGTCTATTGACAGGCATGTAGATGACTTTGTAAAATAAACATAGATATTCATTCATTCAAAGATTACATCATCTAAATAGTTAAACAAATTGATTAACACACGATTATTGC
>APFE030580759.1:0-15179 GCA_000404065.3 Pinus taeda
TGATCTGGTTATTACAACTGACTGTATAATTTACATGTACTTGATAATCATTTGATGTATATGGATCCAGTTTGAAAATTTATGAAAAGTGGTCCTTGAAAAGAAGTAGGGGGTTTAGCTCCCTTCCAGGAGAGACTGGAAAACGAGAGAGTTGTAGCTCTCTGCAGGTTGCAGCCTGCGTACTGGTAAAGGACTGCACCAGTACAAGACCATTGTAAAAGGAGTTTCTAATTTGAAAGAAGATAGAGACATATTGCAGCAGGTGGTTTTCACCCACATTGGGTTTCCACCTTATATCTGGTGTTCTTTGATGTGACTGTCTGCTTTTCTTGTTCATGCTCATTATTTTATGGTACTGATATGCAAAAATAATTCAAAGTGTAAATAAAGAAGATTTGGTAAAAGAACTAGATAATACTGATGCACCCCCCCTCTCAGTATTATTTTCAACAAAGTCAACAATAAGGATGAAAGCCATTAGAGAAATATACTCTCTATGAGCTCAAAATGTCACTTCTGGGAATTGAACCTGGGTGGGGAGGATGATAATCATTCCTCCAGACACTTGAAATTAAATCCAATTGTATTTTAATGCATTAATTTGGTGGTACATTAGATAACATATCCAATGTCAATAAATTTTGTGATGGAAATAAAGCTTGAAAGGCTTATTTGTTATATAATCTCTTCGATAATAACATTATTTAAATATATCATATTTAATACTTGTGCATTGGAAAGTACCTCCTTTAAAAGTAAAAGTTGGTAGGAATAAGAAGTTTGACCATGGATGTTGCTACATACATAAATGATGATTATAATGATGGCAGGGAATGAAAACGATAATAATCACAAGAATATATACCAAGATGGAAAACATCAATAAATACAAATTCATATAGCCATATAATGTTGAACATTGTTAAAAGTAAAATATTAATTTTTGTTTGAAGAATAGATGCCAATGATATACAACACCTTGGTATTCTTTTGTAGCCAAACTTTCTACTTGGAAATTTATTGAAAATTTTGAAAATGGATGGAAGATACTTCCGTACTTCTCTTCATTTTGGAGATTTAGGTTAAATCACAATTTTTTGTGACTATTTCTCTTTATCATATTAACATTTTTTTTTCTCAAGATAACTATAAAGTTGGATAGAGATCTCACTTTCTAACACTTATTTTCATAAAGTGTATATGGATAGGTAGGTAGCTCTAGTGTAAAACTTCCCACTCCCACCTATATTTTATTGTGTCATCGTAATCAATACATCTATGATATGAGATAGTTGTTGAGCCTCCAATTTTCCTAGATTTTCATACTTTTTCCTAAATAACTCTTATGCCTGCACTGGGTGTTTATAGTTATTATTATCCTTTTTATGCATTATTGGCTATTATCTAGAGGAATTTAGAGGTAATGTGTTATTGTTACATGAGTTATACTTGTTTCGACGATTTGAAGGGATTTGATGTGAAATTATCACTAACAATAAGTTATCCTTGTGGTAGGTGCATAATTCTTGTTCCAACAATTTAGTTCCTACTCCAGTAGTATAGTTTCTCTTCCAACAATGCAAATCTTGTTCTCACCTCCACGATTTTCATACATCGATCTGTCATAATGGAAAATGAGCATATGCGTTTTGAAGATAAGGTTTTTGATATGCTGATATGTTCCCTTGATCGTACCCAAATCTTCCAGATATCACATAAAGTGACGGTGAAAGTACTTGGTCAAACTTCCTTTTATAAGCCACAAGGTTGTTGACAACGTTATGGAAAATACTTCATGATTTGATACCCATTTTTGCATTTATGGGAAACCGTAGATCAATTTGAATCCATACAGTAATTGTATATCCTTATTTTGGTTCATAATCGTTGTATCACTCAGAACTTGTATTTTTTGATGACCTTTGATCCAACAATTAGGAGGCATCATTGTTATAAATATGAAAGCTCTATAATGTAGAAGAATAATTGAATAGATTGGACTTTGAAATCATACTTTAAGAAACACGAATCGATTTTGTTTGGAAATGAAGGGAGGAGCCCGTGTTCCTAGTGGGATGATCCTTGAAGGGGACCAATCGAGCCCAGCTCTACGTCGTTTCAATGGTTACGTAACAAGATTTTGTATGAATATAATTTTACATTCAATTTTTTGTTTGTAATTCTTCTAAAGATTCTGAGATTGTGATTTAACTGCTGCAAGGGAAATGAGATGGGTAGTTTGGGCCCACCAGCCAGTCTGTTGCCTCATACTTCTTAGAATTTTTTTCATTCTAGTTTGATAAATGTATAATGTTTAAGAGTGTTACTTACCCTTATCTTATTTGCTACATAACGAGGTTTACTTTTAGAATGGGTTGCTTATTAAGGTTTTGGTTGATTTAATTTATTATGCATCATTTCTAGCATTCACGTATCCATAGAACTCTTTAAAATGCTTCTAATCAAATGTCACTTTAGCAATCCATACATAATGTAGAATATTGTTGTGATTAGAAAGAAAGTATCTTGCAAGATCACAGTAAGCTTTAAATTAGCAGAGAATGAATTTATTTTGTTTGGTTCTATTACGTGGTTTACTCCTTTGCAAATCCTTTGAGAAGTTTCAAAAATTGAATCGTATTCTTTATTTCTTGAATGGTTTGTCATTTTGAGTGGAATCTACATTCCCTTGTCCCCTGGGTAACTAAGGTAGACTTGTTGCAGGAGTCACTCAACCTAGAAGAGTAGACATAAGTAGATTCACAATGTGTTTACTTTACATTGATTCCCTTTTGAATTGTTTGCAAGAGCTTGATTTTTATTGTACAAATCCATGAGGTCATATTCTGGCATATATTTTGCTACGCCTATAATTTTACCAATCTAGATTCAAAATATAAATGTTTGTATAAATATCACATTTATATCGCCCCACATTTCTGCGTCGTTGCCGGGGAGGAGTTGTAGGATAAGGCCTCAAATATTTTTCATGCTTTTACATTTTCCTTCATAAATTAGTTTTTTAGTGTGATTCCTCTTGCTTGCTGAAGTGTATTGGACATTATTTCTAGAGATCTCACAAGCTTGGTTTGGTTTCCTTTGCAAATAAGATCTTTTAGTGGGATTCCTCTTGCTTGTTGAAGCATACTGGATGGTATTGCCAGGGAGCTCACAATCTTGGTTTGTTTTCCTTTACTTCAATTGAGTTGTTGAGTCAATCTATTTCTACTTTTTTATGTTAACCCCCCCCGATCTAAATCTAGGTGCTAACAAGATTTTCCAACTAGCAGGAAAATGCCAGAAAGTGTGATACTATTCCAAGAATTATCTCAAATTCTAGCAGAATATGGGCTCTCTACTTCACAGAAAGAACACATTTGGGAATCAATTAGAAATAGGTCTATTCCTCGAGAAGAAAAGACTCATGAAGCTCTAGAATATTTTTCTAGGGAAACCAAGAAGCCATGGATCATGCTTGATGAGGAGAAGCCATCAGAAGCAGATGCTAAAGAGCATCCATATGATCTAGTCTGCACTTCAGGAGATAAAGAAAGAAATTTTTAGGATTTTCATGATCACCAAGAGTATATGGATCCCATTGAATCTTGGTTTCATATCACTCTTAGTATCCACTCATTTATCTTTCAACAATTTGTAGCATCACATCAGTTAGTGTCATTGGCTCTTCATGTTCTGGTATTTTCTTGAATATACTTTTTAAGTTTGAACATGAGTAGAATTATCCTCTTGTTATGCACATGGTTGCATTGGAAGTAATCCTATACCTGAAAGGAAATCTTCCACTTCTTAGGGTAGAATAGGGTAGGAAAATAAATCAATGCCATAAATAAAGATGTTACAACAATGCTATTGGGGATTTGACTTCCAGAGCATAGGCATTGAAACTCCATTTGATCCACATTGGTTGTTAACTCACACATCTGTGGTAAGTTTTGTTGGGTATGATTCACTCTAATACCTCATGATTTTGCAAAGGTGACCATGATTAATCACTCTAATGATTTTTCATTTGAGATATATATTTTAGTTTCCCTCAAAAGGTATCATTGGAAAACCTCCGATGGTGGACCACTCATGTAGAGATCATAATGAGCCATTAATGAGAAAACTAGCATTATTAACTCAAAGAGTCTTTCAACCATTATCTGAGACATATTGAATCTTTAAGATAGAGGAACTAGCTAGTAATGCTAAGTCATTTAAAAACTTTTCGTGCCATCCCATACTCTGAAGGACTAGATCTGCCTCCCCACTTATTAAGTAACCTTTGAAGTTAATCATAATCAGAGTTTAAGAATGATTTATGGAGGATAGGAGGTCTCATGATTAGCCAACCTACCATAATCATGAGATATAACATGTATGACATTGATGTTACTGGTCACCAAGCTAGAGTAATGGATTTTAGGTGAGAAATTGGAAGACAGGAGGTCTCGTCCTAAGATGGCTTATTCATCCATGTTACTTCTTGTGAGTGGCACTACCATCTGCTGGTTACCAAGCCAAGATAGTGGCCTTCATCTAAATTTAAAAATTAAATAAGATAACTCTGAATCTATATCTAATGAGTGGGACACAGGCATTACATTGAGTTAAAATACATACTTACCAAGGCTATAGACCCCTGTGGGAAACAGGGCCATGTCTGTGGTATCAAAGTTAATTTCACACTATGATTTACTCAGTTATCTTTCTCTTTCCCTAAAACTCATCATTTTAATTCTTGGACAATGTTTTTATGATGATTTCAGAATGATGCTTTCTATTCTAGTTTTCAAAAATTAGGAATCTTTAATGATGTGGTACCCTTAGTGAAGGTAATCCATTGTATTGGACTAAGAATAAATTTAGTTTCGCATCTGGATGACAAAAAAATTTGGAGTGTTCAATGAAGAATTTGCTGATTGGTCTAGGAAGGTGTCATCTTGTTCTATTTTTATGAGTGATGAACTGTTCAGTGATTATTACTCAAAATATGTTGATGGACAATAATATGTATTAATGGTCTCTACCTATAAAAGAACTACATGGCCTAGGTACAACATTGCTATAATAAGTGCAGGAATCTTGTGGGAGTCTTCTTGGAATTTCACCTTTTCAACAAAGATTTGATTTTTTTTTTGTCAGTAATGTTAAGATTCTAAGAAAACAATAGAATTTTGAAAAGAAATTCATGGAAAATAGGGAGCTTATTTGAGGCAAGACAACAAGTATGTCTTTTCAATCATAATGGCGCAAAGGGGGCTGGTCTACAAGCTTTTTATAATGTTTTGTATAATTACTAATTTCCTACACCTGATTTTGGATGAACTAAATTGATCATGCTTAGCGATGATTTTTAGTTCACATCAGAGATTCTATTGATAATTTTGTCATTCCTCCACTTTATGCTTTCATGGAATTATAACATAGTTCAGTTGAATATAATTATGATGTTGGAAACTTGATGGAATATTTAAAATGATGTATTAGTGTCTTAATATTTCCTTGATGATCATTAATATTTAAGTATTCCCTGTGCAATCCTCCATGATATTGCATTTGATGACGAGTGTCCATGTTGGAGGTGCCCTATTCCTGTAATTATGACTCCCTTTTCCCCATATATTTGTCGAATGTAACATTTATGGATTAAGATAATTATGTTATGAAGACAAGGAGGTTGTCTGAAATCATTTTTATAATGGAACTTGTTCTTGACCGTATAACTGTTATTTTCTACAATCATCGCATTCATCCCTCAGGTACTGACTGAATTATACCAACTTCAGGACCTTACCTAGTTCTCATCATAAGTAGTTATGTTTCTTGAGTTATTTTATTTTGATCTTATGTGATATTCAAATTCGTTGTTGGGAATGTTGGGTTTGTTTTTCCTCTGTTTACACCTGGATGCATATTGTGTTTTTAACTATAAAATCCATGATGAAAATGAAATATGACCACCATGAGCCATCATCGATAGAGGAGCTTGAGAAAAATCCTTAATACAATTCCTGCAAGTAGAATTTGTTAAAGGATGGATGGCATGAATTCATGGCTAAGTTTCAAGGGTTTGAAGATGAAGTTGTGTCGAAGTTTGCATAGGGGTTTGATGGGATGTAACTTGAATTAGGGATCTGACTATGAGTGCGAATGAGAAGACCATTGCCTGAGCAACTGGATTACCATTGGAAGGAATTAAGTGGTTGAAGAACAAGAGTGTGGATAAACAATAGAGTTTGAAATTTCTCAAAGTAGGAAAACACGACATTAATACCACATTCTTAGATTAAATATGAATGGTGTGCTCCTCTATTCATTCTCCAGAAATATTTGACATGTGAAGGTAAGTATGCAATGAATTTTTTATATCATATTGTTTTGTTTCTACATTTCACTCAAGAGAAAAAGATAAATGTGCCATATTTCTTGTTAAAAAGCCTACAGAAAATGTCACAGGGAATTCATAGAGTTGTTAACCCTAGGGAAAGCCTTTATGACCACATGCTTATCAAAATATTGATTGGGGATGAGCTAGATATAAGGAATGATAGCTTGGATGACTTTCTTCAACATAATGGGTTTATAACAGGCATCAAAAATCATAACACCTAGCCTCCTATTGAATTGTGCATGAAAGAGAATACTCCAGAGGAAAATCAAATGAACGATATACTCTCCTTGCATCCCTAGAAGTCGAGACACAGAAAGGTAGACACCCTGTGACCCCTGCAACGTTGTCATGTGAAACTCCAATGCCCCTTGTTGGATGATAGATTACTCGTAGCATGATGAAGTCCACCCAAATTACTTCCCGAACTAAGGAGTCTCAAATTGTCGATTTGGATCCCGAGGAAGAAGAAATCATGAAATAAAAAATAGGTGCCATTTATAGGGATAAAATCCAAAGATTTGAAGAATTTACTGAGAAATTCATGTCCCAGATTAAGAACCTGGTAATGGATCAAATCAATGAACCAACTATAGGAATTAATTGAATAGAAATCCCTGTAAAAGAAGGTAATGAATTTGAAATTCCCATGCAAAGATAAATTTAAGGTTTCAGTTTTCATTTGATCATCCTCTAGCGAAGACTGCTGATGTTTATTCCACTACTCAACAGAGATCAAAAGGTTCCCTTGATGGTTATATATTGAGGAAGAAAGATAGGACGATAAAGAGATTGAGAAAGAAGATACATGAGCTTATTTTCTATGAAGAAACTATGAAAAGGGAAAACAAAGACTTGGAAACAATATGTATTAATATGCAAGATAAAATCAACACGATGAATGCTAAGAAGGATAGGTTGTAGAAGCTGGCCATAGATTGGATCGAGTGAGTCAAGTATTATGTTACCCATAACAATATTTTAAAAGGGGAAATTAAAATGATGAGAAGCATGAAGGGAAAGAACCTGAACATTTCAATTAATATAAAAGGGCTTTAGGCCACCACCTTGCATTTTTGAAATTTTGAAATCCATCCTATGGTTTGGCTTGCACGAGGACGTGCAAGGAGATCAACATGGGGGAATGTTGAACCTCCATTTTGCCTATAGTTTCATAATTTTTGTCTAATAACTCCTATGCCTACACTGGGTGTATCCTTTTTATGCATTATTGGCTATTATCTAGAGGTATCTAGAGGTAATGTGTTATTGTTACATGAATTCTCTTTATTTCGATGATTTGAATGGATTTGATGTGAAATTATCACTAATAATAAGTTATCCTTGTGGCAAGTGCATAATTCCCGGTCTAACAGTTTAGTTCCTACTCCAACAGCACAATTCATGTTCCAACAATGCAAATCCTGTTCTCACCTCCACGATTTTCACACATCGAGCTATGATAATAGAAAATGAGCATATGGGTTTTGAATATCAGGTGTTCGATATGTTGATGTGTTCCCTTGATCGCACCCAGGTCTTCCAAATAGCACATAAAGCAGTGGTTAAAGTACTTGATCAAATTAACTTTTACAATCCACAAGGTTGTTGACAGTGTTATGGAAAATATTTCATGATCTGATACCTATTTTTGCATTTATGGGAAACCGTAGATGAATTTGAATCTGAATAGTAATCGCGTCCCCTTATTTTGGTTCATAATTGGTGTATCAGTCTAAACTTGTATTTGGTGGTGACCTTTGATCCAACAATTGGAAGGCATCACTATTATAAATGTGAAAGCTCTATACCGTAGAAGAATAATAGAATAGATTGGACTTTTAAATCGTACTTTAAGAAACATGAATCGATTTTCTTAGGCAAGGAATGGAGGAGCCTGCATTCCCAGTGGTATGATCCCTGGACGGGACCACTGGAGCCCAACTCTTGATCATTTCAATAGCTATGTAATAAGATTCCATATGAATATAATCTGGCATTTGATTTTCTATTTACAGTTCTTCTAAATATTCTAAGATTGTGGTTTAACTACTACAAGGGAAATGAGTTAGGTGGTTTGGTCCCACTAGCCAATCTGTTGCCTCATACTTCTTAGGATTTTCTGCATTCTGTTTTGATAAATGCATAATGTTTAAGACTGTTACTTACCCTGATCTTATTCGTTGCATAATGAGATTTACTTTTAGAATGCATTTCTTATTAAGGTTTTGGTGATTTAATTTATTGTGCATTATTTACAGCATTCATATATTCAGAGAACTCTTTAAAATGTTTCTAATCATATGTCACTTTAGCAATACATACATAATGTAGAATATCACTATGATTAGAAATAAAGTATCCCACATGATCACGGTAAGCTTTGAATTAGCATAGAATGAATTTATTTTCTTTGGTTTGATTGCATGCTTTAATTATTTGCAAATGCTTTGAGGAGTTTTGAAAACTTAATCGCATTCTTTATTTCTTGAATGGTTTGTCAGTTTTAGTTGAATCTACATTCCTTTATCCCCTAGACAACTGAGGTAGACTTGCTGCAAAAGTCACTCAACCGAGAAGAGGAGCCAGAATTAGATTCATAGTGTGTTCACTTTATATTGAAGCCCTTCTGAATTGTTTGCAAGAGCTTGATTTTTATTGTACAGATCCATGAGGTCACATTCTAGCATATATTTTCCTACGCCTCTAAGTTTACCAATATGGATTGACAATTTAAATGTCAGTATAAATATCGCATTTATATTGCCCCACATTTTGGCATCATTGTTGAGGAGGCATTGTATGATAAGGCCTCAACGCTTTTTCATGCTTCTCCCTTTTCCTTCACAAATGAGTTTTTTAGTGTGATTCCTCTTGCTTGCTAAAGCATACTAGACGCTATTTCCAAAGTGCTCACAAGATTGGTTTTTTTTCCTTCGCAAAGGAGTTTTTTTAGTGTGATTTCTCTTACGTGTTGAAGCATACTCGATGGTATTGCCAAAGAGATCACAAGCTGGGTTTATTTTTCTTTACTGCAATTGAGTTTTGGAGTTAGTGTGTTTCTATTTTTCTGATGCTAAAATAATCCCTTGCTCTAATTCTAATTTCTAACAAGAATTTCCAACTAGCATGAAAATGCTAGAAAGTGTGATGTTATTCCAAGACTTATCTCAAATTCTAGCAGAAGCTGGGGTCTCTGCTTCACAGAAAGAACACATTTTGGCATCAATTAGAAATAGGTCTTGTCCTTGGGAAGAAAAGACTCATGAAGATCCATAATATTTTCCTAGTGAAACTGAGAAGCTATGGATCATGCTTAATGAGGGGAAGCCATCAAAAGTTGAGACTAAATAACATCCATCAAATCCGATGTGCACTTTAGGAGATAAATAAAGAAATTTGGAGGATTTTCATGATGAACGAGAGTATATGGATCCCATTGAATCTTGGTTTCATATGACTGTCAGTATACACTCCTCCTTTATCATTCAAAAATTTGTAGCATAACATTAGTTAGTGCAGTTGGTTCCTCATGTTCTAGCATTTTCTCGAATATATTTTTTATGTTTGAAGATGAGTAGAATTATCCTCTTTTTATGCACATGGTTGCATTGGAGGTACTCCTATACTTGAAAGGAAGTCTTCCACTTCTTAGGGTAGAATAGGGTAGAATAATAAATCAATGCCATAGATAAAGATGTTACAACAATAATATTAGGGCTTTGACTTCCAAAGTATAGCGACTAAAACTTCTTTTGATTCACATTGGTTATTAACATACATATTTGTGGTAAGTCTTGTTGAGTATGATCCACCCTAATACCTCATGATTTTTCAAATATGACGTT
This sequence comes from Pinus taeda, assembly GCA_000404065.3. Taxonomy (NCBI): domain Eukaryota; kingdom Viridiplantae; phylum Streptophyta; class Pinopsida; order Pinales; family Pinaceae; genus Pinus; species Pinus taeda. The sequence goes on from APFE030580759.1 coordinate 10,243, forward strand.
GATTAATCACTCTAATGAGTTGTCATTTGAGATATATATTTTCAATTTCCCTTAAAAGGTATCATTGGAAAAACTCGTATGGTGGACCACACTTGTAAAGATCATAATGAGCCATTCATGAGAAAAATAGCATTATTAACTCAAAGTGTCTTTCAGTCATTATCTGAGACATCATATTTAAATGAATCTTTAGGGTAGAGGAACTAGCCAGTAATGATTAGTCATTTAAAAACTTTTCACACCATCCCATACTCTTAATGAGTAGATCTGCCTCCCCACTTATTAAGTAACCTTTCAAGTTAATCATAATCATAGTTTACAAAGGATTTATGGATGATAGGAGGTCTCATGATGAGCCGACCTACCGCGATCATGAGATCTAACATGTATGACATTATTGTTACTAGTCATCAAGCCAGAGTAATGGATTTCAGCTGAGAAGTTGTAAGACAGGATCTCTCATCACGAGCCGACATGTTCATCCATGTTACTTCTTATGATAGGCACTGCCAACAGCTAGTTACCAAGCCAGGATAGTGACCTTCATCTAAATTTTAAAATTAAATAAGATAACTTTGAATCTATATCTAGTGAGTGGGACAGAAGCATTTCGTTGGGTTAAAAGACATCACTGTCGAGGCTATAGATGCATGTGGGCAACAAGGCCATGTTTATGGTATCAAAGTTAGTTCCACACTATGATTTTATCGGTTATATTTCTCTTTCCCTAAAACTCATCATTTTAATTCATGGATAGTGCTTTTAAGATGATTTGAGAAAGACTCTTTGGGTTCTATTTTTCAAAAATTAGGAATCTTTAACGATGTGCTACCCTTAGTGAAGGTAATACGTTGTACTGAACTAAGAAGAAATTTAGTTTTGCATCTGGATGACAACAAAATTTAGAGTGTTCAATGAATAATTTGTTGATTGGTATAGAAGGGTGTCATCTTGTTCTATTTTTATTTCCTTTTTCTAGTATCATCACTCAATTCAATTTTTATGAGTAATGAATTGCTCAGTGATTATTACTCACAATATGCTGATGGACAACAATATGTGTTGATATTGGGTGCCTCTAAAAGCACTACATGGCCTAGGTACATGATTTATATAGTAAGTGCAGGAATCTTGTGGTAGTCTTCTTGGAATTTCACCTTTTTAATGAATATTTGAATTCTTTTTTATCATTAATGTTAATAAGACTCTAAGCAAACAATAAAATTCTGAAAATAAATCCATGGCAAACATGGAGCTTATTTGAGACAAGATAGGCGATATGTCTTTTCAATCATAGTGGTGCAAAGGGGGTTGATATGCAAGCTTTTTATAATGCTTTGTACAATTACTACTTTCCTGTAGCTGCTTTTGGATGAACTAAATTGATCCTACTAAGCAATGATTTTTAGTTCACTTCAGAGTTTCCATTGATAATTTCATCATTCCTGCACTTTATGCTTTCATAGAATTATAACATGGTTCAGTTGACTATAATTATGATGCTACAAACTTGATGGAAAATTTAAAATGATGTATCAATGTCTTAATGTTTCCTTCTTGATCATTAATCTTTAAGTATTCCCCCTTCCATCCTCAATGATTTTTCATTTGATAACAAGTGTCCATACTGGAGGTGCCCTATTCTTGTAACTTTGATTCCTTTTTCTCCATATATCTCTCAAATTCGTATGTAACACTTATGGATTAATATAATTATGTTATGAATACAAGGAGGTTGTCCGAAATTGTTTTTATAATGTATCTTATTCTTGACTTTATCACTGTTATTCTCTACAATCATCTCATTCTTCCCTCAAGTATTGACTGAATTATACCAACTTTAGGACATTATCCAATGCTCATCATAATTAGTTATGTTGCTTGATTTATTTGATTTTGATCTCATGTGATATTTAAATTCATCATTGGGCATGTTGGCTTTGTTTTTTCCTCTATTTACACTTGGATGCATATTGTGTTTATAACTCTCAAAGCCATGACGGAAATCAAATATGACAGCCATGATCCGTGATCCATAGAGGAGCTTGAGAAAACTCATGAATACAATTCCTACAAGCCGAACTTGATAAAGTATGGATGGCATGAATTCATGGCCAAGTTTTAGGGGTTTGAAGATGAAGTTGTGTTGAAGTTTGCAGAGGGGTTTGATTGGAAGGTAACTTGAATTGGAGATTTGACTATGAATCTGAATGAGAAGATCATTTCCCAAGAAATTGGATTACCAATGGAAGGAATTAAATGGTTCAATAATAAGAGCATGGATAAACAACAAAGTTTGTAATTTCTTAAAGAAGGACAACAAGACGTTAACTGGGAAAAGGGGATATTGCATTCTTAGATTAAATATGAATGGTACGCTCTTCTGTTCATTCTCCAAAAATATTTTACCTACGAAGGTAGCTATGCAATGAATTTTCTATATGATATTGGTTCGCTGCTACATTTCACTCGAGAGAAAAAGATAAATGTCCCCTATTTGTTGTTAAAAAGCCTACACAAAAAGTCACAAGGAATTCGTAGAGCTGTTAACCCTAGTGTAGGGATCTATCATTACGACCTTATCAAAATATTGATTGGGGATGATCTAGGTATAAGGAATGATAGCTGGGATGACTTTCTTCAACAGAATGGGTTTATAACAGGGATTAAAAAGCCCAACACCCAACCTCCTGTTGAATTTTGTGAGGAAGAGAATACTCCAGAGAAAAACTGAATGAATGATATGCTCTCCTCACATTCCAGAAAGTTGAGACGGAGAAAGGTGGACACCACTGTGTCCCTTGCAACATTATAATGTGAACCTCCAATCCCCGTTGTTGGATGAAGGATTAATCGTAGCATGATGAAGTCCACCCGACCTCCTTCCCAAACTAAGGAGTCTTAGGCCGTCAATTTGGATCCAGAGAAAGAGGAAATCGTGAAATAAAATACAGGTGCCATTGATGGGGATAAACTCTAGAGATTTGAATAATTTATTAAGAAATTCATGTCCCATATTAAGAATCTGGTAATGGATCGATTCAATGAACCAATATAGGAATCGATCGAATAAAATGTCCTCTAAAAGAAGCTAATCAATTCAAAATTCCTATGATAGAGGTAAATTCAGGGTTTGAGATTTCATTTGATCATCCTGTAGCAGAGACTAATGATGTTTATTCCACTACTCAATAGAAATAAAAATATTCCCCTGATGATTATTTATTGAGGAAGAAAGATAGGATGATAAAGATATTGAAAAACAATATACAGGAACTTATTGTCCATGGAGAAACTATGAAAGGGGAAAATAAAGACTTGGAGAAGCTTTGTGATAAGATGCATGAAAAAATCAACAAGTTGAATGTTAAGAAGGAGAAGTTGTGGAAGTTGGATAGGGATTGGATTGAGAAAGCCAAGTATTATGCTACCCATAACAATATTTTAAAAAGGGAAATTAAAATGATCTGAAGCACGAAGGGAAAGAACCTAAACATTTCAATTAATACAGTAGGGTTTTAGGCCACCACCTTGCATTTTAGAAATTTTGAAATGCATCCTATGGTTTGGCTTGCACGAGGACATGCAAGAAGATCAGCACAGGGGAATGTTGAGCCTCCATTTTGCCTAGATTTTCATAATTTTTGTTGAATAACTCTTATGCTTCCACTAGGTGTTTATAGTCATTATTATCATTTTTATGCGTTATTGACTATTATCTAGAGGCATTTAGAAGTAATGTCTTATTGTTACATGAATTCTCTTTGTTTCAATGATTTAAAGGGATTTGATGTGAAATTATCACTAATAATAAGTTATCCTTGTGGTAGGTGCATAATTCCTATTCTAGTAGTTTAGTTCCTACTCCAACAGCACAGTTCCTATTCTAGTAGTGCAAATCTTGTTCTCACCTCCATGATTTTCATACACCAAGCCGTCATAATGGAAAACAAGCATATGGGCTTTTAATATTAGGTGTTCGATATGCTGAAGTGTTCCCTTGATCACAACCAGGTTTTCCAGATAGCACATAAAGTGATGGTCAAAGTACTTGGTCAAACTGCCATTTATATGCCACAAGGTTGTTGACAATGTTATGGAAAATACTTCATGATTCAATGCCTATTTTTGCATTTATGGGAAACCGTAGATCAATTCGAATCTGCATAGTAATCGTATCTCCTTATTTTAGTTCATAATCATTGTATCACTCTAAACTTGTATTCGTTGATGACCTTCGATCCAACAATTGGGAGGCATCATTGTTATAAATATGAAAGCTCCATACTCTAGAAGAATAATAGAATAGATTGGACTTTGAAATCATATTTTGAGAAACAAGAATCGAATTTGTTAGGCAAGGAAGGGAGGAGCCTGCGTGCCCATTGGGATGATCCCTGGAATGGACCACAGGAGCCCGTCTCTGCATTGTTTCAAGGGCTGTGTAACAAGATTTCGTATGAATATAATCTTGCATTCGATTTTGTGTTTACAGTTCTTCTAAATCTTCTGAGATTGTGATTTAACTGCTGCAAGGGAAACGAGTTGGGCGGTTTGGGCCCACTAGCCAGTGCATTGCCTCATACTTGTTAGGATTTTTTGCATTCTGTTTTGATAAACGCATAATGTTTAAGAATGTTACTTACCCTGATCTTATTCCGTACATAACAAGATTTAGGTTTAGAATACATTGCTTGTAGAATTGAGGCTTCTGTGATCCATCATATTTATAAGAAGAGATTCGGCGTAAATCACATCAAAAAGACATTTGTCGACGCGTTTCGAACCAACCAGTGTGGTTCATCGTCAGGACAAGTTGAAGACACATATCTGGCTTAGCAAGTTAAGTAGATTGAGCAGAGACTCCAACGACTACATAACAGCTAATTTGGACTCAGGGTCCAGGTCAAAACTAAATTAATAAATTTAATATTCTT
>APFE030580760.1:8005-19501 GCA_000404065.3 Pinus taeda
AGAGGGTGAAACATATATTAGAACTTGTGCACAGTGATGTGTTTGGACCTGTGAAGGTTCCATCACTGGGTAAGTTTGTGTACTATGTATCATTTATAGATGACTTCTCAAGGAATGCATGGATGTATTTCCTTAAGAAGAAATCTGAAGTGTTTGATGGGTTTAAAGAATTTAAGGCTCTGGTGGAAAACCATACAAAGAAGAAGATAAAGGTTCCGAGGACAAATAAAGGTGGAGAGTTTTGCAGTAAGGAATTTGAAGAATTCTGTAAGAAGTGTGGAATAGCATGGCAGAAGACTACTCCATATACACCTCAGAAAAATGGAGATGTAGAAAGAATGAACAAGACATTGATGGAAAGGGAAAGAAGCATGCTCAGTGGTGCCGGGTTAGGACAAGAATTTTGGGTAGAGGTGGTGGAAACAACATGTTACCTGGTCAACAAATCACCTTCATTAGCATTGGAGGATAAGACTCCACAAGAGGTATGGACTGGTAAGAAACCCTCTCTTTCACATCTGAGGGTATTTGGATGGGATGCCTATGTACATGTTCCAAAGGAGAAATGAACCAAGTTGGATAGTGAATCTGAAAAGTGCATCTTTATTGGGTATAAGGATGGTTTAAAGGGTTATAAGCTTTAGAACCTAGTAACAAGGAAGGTTGTGTAAAGTTGAGATGTAGTGTTTAGAGAGGTGAAATATGTTATTAAACATGAAGTCCAACCAAAGGAACCTGAGAAGAGAGAGTTTGAGCTTAAGGATAAAGAATCAGACTCTACTGTAGAGGAGGAATTAGAAGATGAAGAGCCAAAAACTACAGGTGTGAGAAGATCAGTTCAAGAAAGAAGGCAGCCAGAAAGGTATAGTCCATCTTCTTTATATTCAAATTTTTCTTTATCTGTTACTGATGATGATCCCAGAACTATGAACGAAGTAGTAGATTCAGAGGATGAAAAACTTTGGAAAGAGGCCATGGTTGACGGAATGGCATCTTTGCACAAAAATGAGGCTTGGGATCTGGTGGAGCGTCGGCTGGAAGGAAACCCATTGGCAGCAAATGGGTGTTGAAGAAGAAGACAAATGCAGAAGGAAAGGTGGAGAAATATAAAGCTTGGTTGGTAGCAAAAGGTTATTCCCAAGTGCCGGGAATTGATTTTGGTGATATTTTTTCTCCTATTTCCAAGGTAGCTTCTATTAGATTACGTTTATCTGTTGTTGCTGCTTTTGATTTTGAGGTAGAACAGATGGATGTGAAGACAACATTTCTTCACAGGGATCTGGAAGAGGAGATCTACATGAAGCAACCTGAAGGCTTTGTAGTGAAGGGTAAGAAAGAACTAGTATGCAAGTTAAAGAAGTCTTTATATGGGTTAAAACATTCACCAAGGATGTGGTATCAGAAATTTGATACATTTATATGGGGACTTAGCTTCACCAAAAGCAAAGTAGATCACTTTGTGTATTGTAAATTAATTGGTGACCATGTTATTTATCTGGTCTTGTATGTGGATGATATGTTGCTGGTTAAAAATGACAAAGAAATTATCCAGGATTTGAAGACCCAATTGACCTCCAAATTCGACATGAAATATCTTGGTGCTGCAAACTATATTTTGAGCCTGGAAATTAAAAGAGATCGAGAAAAGAGGAAGCTCTGGTTAAACCAAAGGAAGTATGTCGAGACAATATTGCAGGGGTTTAATATGCAGGACAATAAACCGGTGAAGGTTCCTATTCCTATATGTGTAAAGTTATCTGCTAAACAGTGTCCCAAGACACAAGAAGAGGAAGAGGATATGCCCTGTGTTCCATATGCAAGTGCAGTCGGTGGTCTGATGTATGTGATGGTTTGTACTAGATCGAATATTGCACATGCAGTGGGAGTATTGAGCAGGTTTATGTCAAAACTAGGGAAGAAGCATTAGATAGCAGTGAAGCAGGTTTTCAGGTATTTGCGTGGCACTAGTGATTATGGTTTGTGCTACCAAGGAAGACCAGGATTGTACAGACTTTTGGATATCTATGGTTTTGTTGATGCAGACTGGGTTGGAGATCTGGATTAGAGAATATCTACAAGTGGGCATGTGTTTAACCTATTTGGAGGTGCAGTCAGTTGGATGAGTAAGAAACAATCTATAGTGGCACTATCAACTACAGAGGCAAAATACATGGTAGCCACTTATACAAGCAAGGAAGCAGCTTGGTTGCAGAGATTGTGTTCAAGTATGGGGTTAGTATAGGGAGCTATAAGGATAGACTTTGACAACCAAAGTGCAATTTTCTTGGCAAAGAACCCTACTTACCATTCAAGGACAAAGCACATTGATGTTCAGTATCACTTTGTGAGGGATATGATAGAAGACAAAAAGGTGTTGCTGGTAAAGGTGGACACTTTGAAGAAAATTGCAGATGCATTGACAAAATTTGTGAGGTTTGAGAAGTTCTCTTGGTGTAGAGAAACAATGGGCATTGCAAGGCTAGATAAATGACTAAGCTCTCTTGTGGCTTCTTGTGGAAATAAAACAACGAGTGGGAGAATGTTGGGTTGTGTTATATTCTTTCCATGACTAGCCCACGTAGTCAACTAAGGGGGTTAGAAGGGGGGTGAATCCCCCCCTTGGTTGTGTTGATTTCGTAGTAGGGGGAGTCACAGGTGGTTTGAGGGGTAAAGGTAATCCCACTTTATGGGGTCTAGGGTAGCGCCCCAGAAAATTTGGTTTTGGACCCTATGTTAGGTTGGGTGGACTGACCTATGGTTTTGTGCATGATTTTCGCACATGGTTTTGGACGCGATGGTTTTTGGTCCATGGTTTTGGATGCTTCGACATGTATAAATATGTATTGTAACATTGAAAGGAACATAAAGAAAAATCAAGCTGGTAGTCCTGGTTTTGGGATCTAGGGGAAAATCTCTGTATATATGTGTTTTATGTGTTATGCTCTTGCTATTGTCTATTTTCTATGTTTTAGAATTTGCATGAAGGTAATTTCTGTACGGGGTTAAAACCTACAAGTATGGCAGGAAACCACCTTGGTGCATAGGAAAAAGAAAAAATTATGATTTGGTTATTTGAAAACATTTGATGGGGAAGAAATAATTTCAATTAATATGTTATTACAAATACTTATGACATGTTAGTGGTTGCAAGTAGTGGTCATGTGCATGGAAAAATGTTTCAAAAATGTGTGATGGGACTATATGATGTAGGTTGGAATATCATGGGAGGGGTGGGATCACATCCCTAATTCCACCTACTAGCACTCACACTATGACTTTAGGAAACCTTCACCTTGAAGTTCACAATATCATGAGTGTTGAGCCATGGATTCAGTCACTCACGAGGCTTTGCTAAGGGGTGTGCATCAAGGTGGAATCCTTGGTATTAGCATCATTATTTTCACAATAGAAGATTACCTTGGAGTTAACAAGGATATCCATTGTCATGTCTATGCTCCCATATTTAGCCACATATTTCTGATGGGAAAGTGTACCAGCACCCTTAGAACATCATGAGAAAGATTTTGAAGGAAACAACTGAATTGGAACCCTTGGTATCTTATATCAATAAGGAAATGTATGGTTGATGAACATGAATGAAAACACTAATGTAAAGAAGACAAATAAGAGTGGTGGCTACGTTTTAAATTAGAGTTCAAAATGTTGAGAAAGTGAATTTAAGTGTAGACTTATAAATAAATGTTGGGAAATCACTTTGCTAACCTTTATCACAATTTGAAAATTTATGTATAAATGAAATCCCTTGAATATCATAATTATGCTAAAACAAGTTGAGAAAAGTTATTTCGAGTTAAAATAGGGATAATAAATTGTCTTTTAATATTCATAATAAGAATGGAAAGTGTGTATGAAATTAAACAGAGTTGATATAAAATTTATAGATATTAAATTCAGGAGATAACTTCCATGTCACTAAAGAATAAATAAAATATCCAACAAAGATTGAATTGAGAAAAAGTAGGGAGTAGTTGGTGTTGGCATGTGGGGGCTTGACCCAAGTTCAACGTTAGTTAGCCAAACAAATCCCTACACTACTAGCCCTTTTGGCATCAGCCTGCAGAGCGTGGACTGAAGTCTCACCCAAACCAGTATGGGGGGATGCTGGAACCAAGTTTCCACACCCTAAGATGGCCATGATGTCAGTTTATTCCTTCTATTCCTGCCTTCACTTAGGTCACTTAGGTCTAGGGCTTGCCAGACGAGCCCTCTATTCTACCCTTCAGTACCTCCGCAAAAAGGTACGATTGACCTTTGTGCAGCCCTATCCTGTGACTCAAGTACTTTCGCACTACTGTGGCAGCGTACCGTGCATATTCCCAAACTAGTTTAAGTGTCTTACTTATCTTATTAAAAAATCATAGTTAGTACCATGTAAATCAATGTTCTTACTTGCGTTCACTTAACCAACGTAATTACATACATTCACGCATCATATAAACATTATAAATGAAATTTATACATAACATGTCAAGATGCATTAACAAGAATACAAACACATAAGTTGTAGAATAATTCTCTTTATTGATATCTTTCAAGTGATTACAGACTCTATCCACCTTATGCACGTAGTTGTAGGGGTCCGCGCACTCAGTTGTGGACTTCCACCCTAGGCCTCTGTGCACTCAAGTGCAGAGCCTCTACTTATGCTAAGCCCCGAAACTTAGACTTCTTACTTCAGAGCTATCACTATCTTAGCAACTATTGAATTACTTAGAGCTTACTTAGCTCTTTTTATACAATCCCATGGTCCGCAGACCATGGGTAGATCTTTTATAGTCAAATTTACTTTACAAAAATAAGGGCGGAAAATCCTTTATGACTCATGACACTTTTGTGCTCAACAACCACAAAATGTGGATAATTTACTATTTTATTACAAAATTTGACCCAAAACATGGGCTTTTAGCCCCAAAACTGTCCTTGGGGAATCCTGTTCCCAACAGGCCCCCAACAAAAACAGGGTCACTCGCCCTCGAGTCACTCAGAAGGTGTGGAGACCATTTCAAAAATACCTTTCAGTTCGACTTGTATGACTGCAACCTCAGCTGTGCACTGGGCTGCCACTTGCTTCGCGTCTTCAACCATCTTCTCGGTCACTCCTCCTAAACTGTCGGCTTGAAGCTTTTGCTGAGTGTCTTATAGAGCTGCAAGCTTTCCTTCAATAGAAACTATCACTATGTAAGTCTCATCTAGCCAAGGCTTCAGTCTTGCCTTCATCACTGCTTCCTTGTGCAGCACTACATCCACTTGTTCCTTCATCTTCTTAGCCTCCTACAACTTTGCTAGTCTTTGTGTCAGTGCGATGGTTCACGTTGTGCCCTTAACCTCATCATAGCACTGTTGTAGCTCGCACGCTTTTGTCTCTGGTTGTTATACATTGGGGTCCTCCTACAAGCTTGTCAAGACCTCAAATGACTATTCAAAAAGTTTTGTGCAATCTACTACTGCATTATCCATCACCGCTACTACTTCTGTGATAGCGGTCATCCACTGCTCCTTCATTTCTGGAAGAGTTGAAGGCTGGGCTTTTAACTGTAATTTTGTGATTTGTAGGTTCAACTCCAACTGAACCCTCGCCATCTCAGTACGAGTGTCATACACCCCTATGGCTAGCTTGTGGATGCGCACTTCAATTGGCTCCTCTTCTGGAATGGCCAACTCTCTGGGATCATTTAGCATGCCTCCTCGACAGCCTGCATAATTCCCTTGTTTTGATTGGTTTCCTCGGTCACAACAGCGATGGAAGAATCTCGTTGTAGTGTCATCTGCTCATTGTTGATCCATTGTTCACTAATCACCTGGAGGGCACGGTGCTGACGGGCCCTCAACTTTGCAATCGCTCCATTTTTCAAGAGGTGGAGCACTTCTCCAGGGAGCACTGCCAGATTCCATCATACTCCCTTGAGGGTGCTAACAGTGGGCCTGTTAGCTTCATTCTCAGTGTTCAATGATCCATAAAGCAACACTATCGCACTGGAGGCCTTCGCACACAACATTTCGGCAGCCTCTGAAGTGTCGATAGCAAGGTTGGTGGACACCGTGCTAACCTGCGATTCGTAGGTTTGCAGCTCCTACAAACATGTCCAGATAACCCCCAGGATTATCTGCTACTGCTGCTCAGATTGTTGTAGGGCCTCCGCAGTGACATCACTTATTGTTTCACTGATATCATGTAAATCACCCTTTGTGAGCATGACAGGATCTAGTGATGTCTTGGTAGCCTTTGATTTCTTCCCGGATCCTCCTTTCTCCTACTCCCTTAGGTGCTTGATGCAGGTGGACGTCTCTTGTGGGTCCACGTCATGCTGTTCAGTCTGCTCGTCTGTCTCCTCCTCTATATTTGGTGAAGGTGACCTCGCACCTTTGTCAGAGCCTCGCTTTGTCCCACATGTCTGCTTCACTATCTGTTGTTCTGTCTCACGCTTCGCCTATGCCTTGTTAGCAACCTCCTTCTTTCTCTTTTCAGCCAACTGAGTCATCTTTAGCTTGGCTTCCTCCTTCTTTCTCTACCTGACATACTTGCTCCCTCCCACTGCCAAGTCTGTTGTAGTGCGCCACTTTGTCATCCATTGATTAATTACTGCATCAATGGCATCATCCGTTGCCAGGTAAGGCAAGTCATGCCATTTCTGTGCAGGGTCCTTCGCACTCTGATGGATACATGATGGAAGTTTGCTTTAAATTTTGCGTAGCCCTATAGGTTGGTGTACACCGTAGGTGACAATTGCGGTTTGTGATTGATGGCCATGTGGATGTTCATCTCCATCAAGATCTAGAGGATCTTGTTGTCCTTGACTAACTGCGCATCCTTGATCTTGGCCCTACATGGAGGGATATACTCATGCAACTAAGTAATAGGGTCAGCACCTTGGGCTTCAACCTCCTCCACTTCAACTCCCTCATCCATCAGGATGTATTCAATGTCTTCCTCCTTTGGCTCCAAATTTATGGCCTTGCCTTTCTCCTGTGCGGTGGGTTTCGATGGGTTTCTCCTTGGCAATGCGCTCACTGGTATGGCAGGCTGCTTGCCCTTTTTATCCTTGGTAGTCTCTTTGGTTAAGGTTAGCTTTGGTCTCAGTGTTCTCAGTGATTTAGGGACTTTGGCTAGTAGCTCGGCAACCTCTGGAGCAACTACTTCTACTTCCATCTCAGCTTCTCCCACCAACTCGTTGAATTCGGTATCTATAGCTTCTGTGGGTGCCAAAATAACACTTTCCAACAGTTCTGGCGACGTCTCTAGTAAGTTTTCAAATGCTAGATTCTCTTTCAAAGCCTTGAAGAATTCTCAGTTCATGTGTGCCTGAGAGTTCAACAACTCAATTCTCAAAATGCCAAGTGTTTTTCGCTGGACAGGCACTTGTAATTTATAGGGCATTTTGAATTCAAATCTGATCATTCCCCCCCAATTCAGTTCATTAATGCTGGATTGGCGGTAGATTTTCAAGGATCTGAGCAATAAATTTTGTTTTAAATGTCGGCCACCAGCTCCATTTGGCTGCATTTCCACTGTCAAATCATGAACAATGACATTAACAATCACTTTTTGACCAACCTATGTGGTTTATCCCTAGGTAGCGCAACTCCCTTCATGCTGCCGTGAACCCTGTGACACTTCTTGCTTCGCACTATCCTTCAATCGCGCAGCTCCCCAACTCGGGTAGTGTGGTTTATAGTCCCACACCTCCTTTAAGCTGTCTCGAGCATTAAGACTGTGCTAAGTTCATCTAGTCACATGGTCGGACTAACGGTGTATGGATTCAATTGACTGTCATTCACGATCTCCATTCAATTTTACCAACTAAACTGCTCCTTCATTGGTAATATCCTTGATGACATAGGGCCCTAACCAATTCATTCTGAATTTCCCTGGAAATTTATCAAAATTATTGTAATATAACAAAACTAGGTCATTTACTTTAAAGGTGCATAGCTTGATGTGTCGATCATGCCATGCTTTTTCGCACTGCTTCTAGACCTATTGGTGAAATCCAGCTAGAAATCTCTCTTCCTCAAGCTCATCCAGCTGTGCGAGCCTTTCCTCAAGGGCTCCGTGATCAATCATACCCATGAGTGCTGCTATTCACAAACTAGGCATGATGTAATCCATGAGCATTATTGCTTCAACACCATAGACAAGCTGAAAGGGTGTTTTTCAAGTCAACTTGTTGCATGTCATTTGATAAGCCCATAGTACTGTAGGTATGTGTAGGTCCCAATCACTTTGCTGAGCATTGCAAACCTTTGTCAACATGCTTTCAAGCACTTTATTGAATGCTTCCACCGTCCCATTATCATGTGGGTGATAAAGCATGCTCTTCTAGTGATATACCTAAAATTCCTCCATTAGCACGCTGATCGTCTCATTTAGAAAGTGCATACCATGATCACTCATCGAAATCTTTGGACAACCAAATCGCGTTAGTACATTCTCAAAGAGGAATTTTTCAGCATGCCTATGCAATACTTTACAAGCTATGCCTCCTCCCAACGAGTCAAATACTTCGTTGCGGTGATAATGTACCTCGCTCCCATTTTTCCTTGGGGCTGAATGGGTCCCACAAAATCTATTTCCCATTTCTCAAAGGGTTGTAATGTCAACCATGGATTTATAGGCATATCATCCCTCTACGATGGCCTGCTAATCCTTTGACACACATCACACACCTTGCAATACACTTTTGAGTCCTAATGGAGGGTTGGCCACCACAACCCTGCGTATAGAATCTTCTACATGGTCGCTCTCCTTGCGTAATGTCTTCTCATGGCCACCCCATGAGCTTCCACAAGGATGCTACTTCTTTCAAATTTGGGTACATATCGTCGCAATATCTCATCAGACCCCATTTTGTACAGATTCCTAGCAATGATAGAAAAATATGTTGCGTGCACCACTAACTCCTTCTTCTGATGGATGGTGTATCCCTTCGGGGTAGTTCCTGTCATTAGAAAGTGTATTATATCCTCAAAATGACCATCCATGATGCACACTGTAAATAGCTACACATCAGGCAATCCCTCCTCCAAATTAGTGGGCTCTTCCACTGTTTCGATGCACAACAGATGGTCTGGTCCTGCATTCAGTCATCCAGGCTTCACAATAACTTCAAAATCATATTCTTGGAACAATAATAGCCACCTGTAGATTCTCCCCCCCAACACAGGCCTATTGACTAGGTATTTCAGTGCGGAGTGATCTGTATACATCTTAAAATGGCCACACAACAAGTAGTGCCTAAACTTTTGGAGCACATATACCATGGCTAACCCTTCACTCTTGGTGGTGGAATAGTTCTTCTCTGCCTTGGATAACCTTCTGATTGCGAACACGATAGGATGGTCCATGTCTCCTCCGCTAGGTTATGTCATTACTGCTCCTAGAGCTATACATGACGCATCGACATGTATATGAAACTCCTTCTTCCAATCCGGGAAGACTAGAATCGGCACGGTGACCATCTTTTATTTCAATACATCCAAGCTCTTCTTACAGTCCTCGTTCTAGCAGAACATGTCATCCTTTTTCAACAATGTTTCCATAGGCACGGTGATCTGGGCATAGTATTTGATGAACTTTCTGTAATATCCTTTGTGTCCTAGGGTAGCACACAGTTGTTTCACACTCCTCGGTGCTTCCAAGTTCAGTATCACCATGATCTTGTGGGATCTACCATCAGCCCCTGCCTGCAAACCACATGACCCAACAGGGTCCCAAAAGGAACACAAAACAGACACTTATTCATATTGAGTGTGATCTGGTATCTTCGACAAGTATCTAGCATTAGGCGTAAACTAGTGACATGGCATTTCACCAACCCAAACATAGTGTAGTCATCAAAGTATACTTCCAAGAACTTATGAATAAATTCCTTGAATGCCACGATGGCTACACGCAAGAAAATCACAAGTGAATTCTTCAGTCCAAACAACATTACAATGTACTAAAAACAGGCTCACTCAGTTGCGAATGTTGTCTTTCTCCTATACTCTAGTGTGATTTTAATATGATGGTACCTAGAGAACCCAGTAGTGTAGGAATTATTCTTCCTGGCCACCTACATTGTCCAACACTTCATCAGTGAATGGAGTTAGGAAAGGATCATGTACGCAGATGTCAATCAAATTTCTGAGATCCACGCATATCCTTATTTCATCCTTCGGCTTCTTCTCTTGTACCACCATTGGGCTTACCCAGTCAGATTCTTCCACACGCTTAATGATGCCTTCCATGAGCATCTTGTCTAGCTCTAAGCAAACCTTCTCCTTATACTTCAGATTGAGATGGTAAGGTCTTTGCTTAACAAGCTTCGCATCGGGTTTCAATGTGATATTCATAACACCTAGGTCTCCGATTATCCCTTTTAGATCCATAAAATTGGTAGGGAATAAATCTTGTTATTCATGGAGAAATTCAGTGACCTTATCCACCATCACGTTGTCCCTGTAATCTCCAATCTTCGTCAATTTTGGTCTCTGCCTCCATACCAATGTTTACTTGTTTCGTTTTTAGTGGTGCGGTTATATTAGGATTCTCGATCTGCGGTCCTTCAACCTCGCGATGGCCTTTTGTTTCAAGGATCCTCATTTTCTTCTTTAGCAGTCACAGTATAGCACTCTAGCGCATGACTCAGCTGAGTAGCCCACTCAGGTTGAACCAGGTCCAAATAATCCTGCGGTATCCTAAAGATTGTTGTTTTCACCTCTTGTAGTGCCTCATTAATACACTCAAACCCATCTTCAAAACTGAATGTCATTATGAATCCTTCGCAGAAAATATCTCGTTCACCTGTACCATGGTGAAGCTCTATTTCTACATACCCGTTCATCAAGACGAAATCCAGGGTGTGACAGAACAAGTGCACCCATTTAGGTTGGGTCTTCTCTCCATAAGCCTGAGCCCATTTTCCAAGTGTGTGCATGGGTCATCCTATCCATCATACTTGTCTGTTATTCGTACCTTTGGATTCCCAAATCATTTTCTCATCATTCTTCTACACTCGCACCAATCATCAAAGTTTCCCTTATGCATACCCCACCACCTTGCAGGCGTAGCGCACAGTGCCCAATCCAATGCCTGGAAGCACTAATTTTCTGGTACCTCCCTTTCAAATGCATCCAAAAAGATATCTACATCATTCAGGCCATCATAAGTGGGCAGATTTATTACCTCTGACGACGCACAGTGCAGCGACTGGGTCATCATGTTACAACTCTGATCCAGGTGGATATTGGTGGCCACCTTCCAAGTCCACCTGGACCCCCACCATTGTCTTTCTCAGCATTTTCAGTTTCCTTAATTTTAGCACACCTTACTATTTTTAGCAGTTTTTCGGGTCCTGAACTTCCGGAGCCGTTTTGAGGCCCTAAACGACGTTTTTTGGGGAATCCGAGGGCAACATTGGTCCATGGAATGGACCGATGTTGCCCGTTCCAAAAATGATAGTGCTCAAATAGATCTTTCTAATGAGCTATTGTACG
>APFE030580765.1:0-10385 GCA_000404065.3 Pinus taeda
GTATAAATATGTATTGTAACATTGAAAGGAACATAATGAAAAATCAAGCCGGTAGTCTCGGTTTTGAGATCCAGTGGGAAATATCTGTGGATATGTGTTTTATGTGTTATGCTCTCACATTTTTATTTTTCCTATGATTTAGAATTTGTATGCAGGTAATTTCTGTACGGGGTTAAAACCTACAATTCTTAACCAAGAAAGAAAATCATCTAACAGCAACTAATCCATAAAATAAAACAAAGCATATAAATACAAACAAGAGGAGCTTAGCTGTTTGGATTGGGCCCTAACCCAAGAGCTTCAGCCCTCTGAGGTAACTCAGTGCTAGCTCAAAAAGGATCTCATCTTTATTACCAAAACAGTAATAGGATTACATGAAATTGTCCACAAAAGTAAGCTCGAAGTTGATCAAACCAAAAGTACAACAAAAAACCGACAAAAATTCGACCCTAGTGAGGCCCTAGGCTTTATTTATACAACTGAATCTCCCAACATCTTCCTTAAAATCAAGAAGGCTTGGCTCCCAAAACTCGAGATAAACATAAGTTATCCTCCTCTTGCTCGGTTGCCTCCTAGTGCATTGATTTGGTTGTTTGTACTCCGAGCTACATGAAGGGAAATTCGAAGTGGGGAGTAATAAATGAGGGGGATTCCCTCCTATAAATCCTCTCCTTTGTCCACTTTGAATTATCGCTGCCAATTGTCCATTGAATCTTTGATTTTGTCTGCAAAATTCAACAAAAATCTTCATTAAACACATATTAGACCTCATGGCATCATAACTAACTCAACTCACTCCATAAGCATAAATATAATAAAAAACATGCAATAAGCTAAGAGACTAGTTTATTTAACTATGATATGAGTAAAAATGAGCCCATATAATTACCCATTTATGGGGCTCATCAAGTACATCTGATAGTTGTGAGGTGTATCAGTGTACCCCACAAATATCCCCAACTCTACTATTGGGTCAATAATTTTGTGCATCTTTGGTCACATGGTAATATACCGATGACCCAAAAACCCTAAAGTGACCAACATCTAGCCTCTTACTGGAATAAACCTTCTCTGGTATCTTCATCTCAAGTATCTGATGTGGGCTACAGTTATGAACATAAATCATTGTGTTGCATGCCTCAACCCACAAGTGAAGTGGTAGGCCCTGATCATGCAACATCGCCCTCGCTACCCCTACTATGATTTTATTCTTCCTCTCAGCCACCCCATTCTGTTGAGGGTTATGGGGTGTCGTCAACTCCCTGTTAATCCCTTCCGCTGCACAAAAGTTATTAAATTCATTTGAGACATACTCACCACTGTTATCACTTCGTAGAGCTTTAACCTTATTCCCCGACTCTTTCTCAACCAATGCTTTAAACTCACAAAACTTTGTGAAAGTTAGATCCTTTTTCTGCATGAAAAATATCCAACATTTACGAGAATAGTCATTAACAAATATAACATAATACTTGTGTTTGGTTGTGGATGTTATTGAGAATGGTCTACACACATCTAAATGGACTCGCTATAGAATAGCCTATGCTCGAATGTATCTGTCATGAAAGGAATACTTGGTGTATTTTCTCAAAGTACACCCCTTGCACGTATCAACTTGCTCAAGCATACCTTTGGGAAGATCGGTAGAGATCTGTTGCAATATCTTCAAAGCCCCATGATGCAAGTGGCCCAATCATCTATGCCACAACTCGCCAACATCTTGGATCTGCACCCCTTTTGCTTTTGTGCTCAAAGAAGCACACTCCTCTACCTCTAGCTTATAGATATTCTTCACCCAAATCCCTATCTATTTTACTTGACCCATGTCTATGTGTCGAAGGAATGCCTTTGCTTTCGAGAAGATCACATCATAGCCTCTATCCTCAACCATGGAAATGGATAACAAGTTCTTCTTTAGCCCAGGCACATACATAACATTATTCAAGGTGAGTGGAAGCCCATGATCCCTTTAAAAAGTAATCGTGCCCAATCCAATATCACTATACTTCTCGTCATCACCCATCTCGATATGCATCTGGAGATCTTTTTCCTCCAGGTCACTGAATAACTCTGTCGCTAGTCATGTGGAATGAAGCTCCACTATCTAAGTACCATACACTTCCCATCATTGATGACACCATGCATGTAATGAGGGAAAAGTCCAAATCGAATTAAGAGGCAAAAAGCCTCTCCCGCCGTTCCTCCTAAGGACTTCTTGAATGGACAATTTATAGCAAAATGGCCCAACTCATGACAATGAAAGCACTTAACTTTCATCATGTCTTTCTTCTTACCTCCATGATAAGAATCCGATTTGAAATGGGAAGCTTTCCTTTTCCCCTTCTACACCTTAATTTCTAAGGCATGGTTCTCTTTATCATCAATCTTTGATGAAGAGTCATCCCTGGTGTTCCTCTTGATCTCCTCCTGCATCAAATCCAACCACATTCGTTCCCAGTCCGACATATTCTCCCGACCATTGACAGAGTCCTGATAACTATGCCAACTCTTTGGGAGTCCTAGAAGAGAAAGACTCACCATGTCATCCTCGACAACTGTGATTCCAACACTTCCAAGTTCATCGTGACTTTGAGTGAAGTTGGTCAAGTATTTTGGAATAGTCTCGCCTTTCTCCATTTTGATTTTTCGAAGTTTGTCCTTCAGTGCCAATTTCCTTTGGTCACTCTTGTTCTGATACAAGTTCGTTAATGTTTTCCACTTAGCATACGAATTTTCCTTGCCATGGAAACTCAAGACAATGTGCTCTCGAACTCCCTCAAGGAGTATCCGCCTCGCCTTCGCCACACACTTCTTTCATTCGGCCAAATTTTGTGAATCCGATGATGTTGGCTTAGGAATTTCATGATCAATGAAATCCTTCAAACCATTATCCTCTAGCACAACCTCCATTCTATCCCTTCAGGTTATAAAATTCAAGTTGCCTTCCAAGGCATACTTAAGCCGCAAATCGTAGAATGCCATCTGTCGATCCTAAAGTATGTATTGAAAATTCAAATTTCACCTGTAACCCAAAACTCAAAACTTCGAAATCTCCTCTAGTATATTGTTCTCAGCTCTGATACCATGTAGAAAATCTTGTAGATTCACAAGCTCATGCAATTTACTAAAGAAAAAGACAAGAATCTACTTCTACTTTCAACTTGCGGAAGCCAATAGATCGATGAAAACAATATGAACAAGAAGAAGATAAATCAATAGCACATAACACAAGATGTATTTAGGGAAATTCATTGCTCAAAACCTCATCATCTGTATTGCATATATCAGAAATATGAGTGAATATACAAAGCTTGTTCTCACTATAAAAATTATGCACAAGTATGCTAACTCTCTCAGTTCACAAGCTAGCTCTTGGCCAACACTTAGGCAGTTCTGTAGCTCTCCAAGCTCCTAATCTCTTGCGTTATTCCTACAATGAATATCTCGTATTTAAAGGGAATTCATGCTTCTAAAACTGCCCAATCCAAACATAGGATCAATCTCTGATGCATGCATGATATTTACACTCCAGTAAATACTACCACTGGTAGTACATTTTCCCTACACTCTAGTCTCAATTGGGTCTTTCTCTGAACTAACATGCATGAGTTTCTCATGAGGGAATCTTCAGTTAACTGGAGTAGCACTAGTAGATGCACTAGTACACCAACTGACTATTAGTCCTCTATTAGTTCCAAAAATAATTTGGAACTAATTTAACTGAACTTAACTCAATAAACTGAGTGATTAATTCCCAACTCAAATTTAAACTCATTTAGACCCTCTAATAAACTTAGGGAGAACAAATATACATGACTTATAGAAAGACTTCCACTAGAAATTCAAATAAACTAATTTAAGTTAATTAAAACTTAATTAACTATTTACAAGTTGCTATGAGAATAGAATTCTCAGTTTAATTCAAGGACAAATTAAACTGGAATTTATTGCTGCCATTTCTCAACAACGCGACATCCTCCTGAAATATAGGTGTGAAACTGGAAGGTCAACTTCTTAGTGGCATTGCTTTTGCATACGGACTCTAATTGATGTGCTTCTTGCATCGTTGGAAAGATATTTGTGTGTAGAATAGCATAAATTGTTTTGGTGCTAAAGTGGCAAACTTTTACCCCAAAAAAACGTCGTTTGATGCCTCAAAAAGCTCTTGGAAGATTTCAGACCTCGTTTCGCCAAACTAGGTCCACCGGTAAAAACAGTCTCATGAGATAATTCCCCCAATTTTTCCACTCCAAATACATTGAGATGGATGGAAAACAATATAATGATATAATTTGGATTAACATCAGCCAACTACTCCCTCGATGCTAATACCACAATGCATTGATCATGTTTTGTTGTAGTAGTGGAGAATGTAGAGCCAGTTGAAAGAGAGGGATGAGGGGAAATCCAAAAAATCATGCAAATTGAAATCCCCTTAACCCACCATCACCTAACCACCCTATGAGTGAGCTTATGCATTGCTGGTTGAGTGACCTTCCAACTCAAAAAAATCCATGCTCCATAATAGAAGTAATCTTGAAAGAGACATCATTTAATAAGGCTAGACCCATGTTCCACTATCTTTTCATACAATGAATACATAACCACAAAAACTATGTCATAGCTTGTCAAGTCAGCCCCCTCTCATGCTTGCCTAGATCACATGTATAGTTGGAGGATCATCAAAGAAATGAGAAAAGATGCCACTCACTGGTGAAAACAGGAGGCCAAATTGAAGAAACCTAAACCATACTAAACTCTAGAGAAATTACCTCTTGTGGCCACTTATGGCCCCTGAAACCGAACAACCCCCCCCCCCCACCATATATATATTATGTGTGTACTTATTTGGTATGATACTTTATTAAGAATTGTTTTAAATTATTGTTATTACCTTTTTTTAATTGCTGATATGATTTGACTTTTTTTCCTTGGAAAAAAAATGTAATTTCATTGCAACTTAAAAAAGGAAGAAAATTACATGTTGTAGATGCTTGAAAGCATTGAAGATACGCAAGACCATAGTATTATGAGAGCATATAAGAGCCTCTTGGTTCTAAAACTAAAATAATGCAAAAGAGAAGTTAAGTGTTATAATAGTCACTTAGTTTCTATTTATTTCCTTTCTTTCTTTGGGCCTTCTGTCAGACTCCTATAGGTGAGTCAATAGGAAAAAACGTCAACTCATAAACAATCACCATTGGGGTTGTCCTTTATCAGAATATGAAATTTTTGATACATGGACTCTCTTTGTTCCCACCAACCATCCTCTTTGTGTGCCACTATTACAGCATGTTCAAATGCATGGATTAGTTATGTGTCTTGTACATTCAGCATGGGTTGTACATGTTCATCAGAATTGTGAGTGTTCATGGTATCTTGTCTTGGAGAGTCCTCCTTGATTTCTAGTTCTTCATCCTCCAAAAATGTGGGATGAAAAGGATACCAACCTTTTGTTTTCTGGGCTTACTCCTTTTTCATTTTGGGGGGTTTTTTTAGCCTATGGACAAGAATCGTGTACATGTCAATGTCTGAAAGCATGGAGGACATCTAAAGGTCATATTTTCATAATCCAAACTTTGGATCCATTAAAATGATCTATGTTTTAGCAACAAGTTGTCGGTTAGACCATTTCTTACATCTATTTCAATTCAAATTCAAGCAAAGCTAAATAATCCTTGTTGCATTCTTTTTTTTCTACTTTTTTAAATGTACCCAAAGTATTTTCAATGTCTTTTAGTACCTTGTGATGGGAAAATGGAAGAGGAAGGTTTGGAAACCATACCCAACTAGCATCTTTGTTACCACCATTTTTGAAGAATCAAACTGCAAAAAACAAGAAGTGATGAAAAGTCTTGTTCTTCCCCCGAAAGCCAAGACCCTTCTTGCAAGACTTACTCTAGATCGTCTTGGGAATAAAATTCTACTACAAAAAATCCTTTGGAACAAAGATAAATGTCACAGTTTTTGGTCCATGCTTTAAAAAATCATTGATGTAGTTCCTTTGTCCTTAGCCAAAACCCATTAAATCTACAAATGATGGCCTTTGATGGAAGAAAGAAGAAGAGATGATTTACCTCTTTAATGTTTACTTCAAAGAGATAGTTTAATGATGAAGAGATGGTTTAATGATAATGTTGTAATAGTTGTTTTAAGAGTCAACTACATTCACTTTTAAAGATAGTCAACAAACCATAATATGTCATTGGATTTAAAGATGAATAGGTATCTTAGAATCTCCCACATCACATCTTCCTCATGCATCCATTCATGTTTACCTTTGCGAAAAGACTTTTTAAAGCATTCATTTTCCATCCAAAACCAAAATACCTCATCTTTCAATAACATAACTATCACCATGCACTTTGGCCTTTCTTTTCCACCATTTCAAAGATATGCTAATATATATTAGATATTATAATTTTACTAATATTTCCCACACCCGAGAATGGGTAGAAATATTGAAAAAATTACTAGAAAAATATTAAATAATTATAATATTATATCAAAATTAAGTTCACCTATCTTTATCCTTAGTATATAATACTTAAAGTTACTAACTATTTCCTTAAAAACTCACTTCAATATATTATAATATATATTATAATTAAATTTTCTCAATATTTTCTCTCTCCCCAACTTTCTAATTTGCTCAATATTTCCTTCGACCACCGTATATATCAGCAACCCTAAATTGGTAATGCGATTTCGTTGAAAATTCCACACTAATCTTCCTTTAAATCTCTCACGTGCTATATCCTTGGTCCAACTACAACCCTTGAACACGGCAAATCCTATTTCCAACTCCACTGCATTATAAATGCAGTCTGACATGCAAGGGGAATAGGGGTTGCCTTGCTGTTAACATGCCAAAGTCAACTTTCAAAGAAATATAAATGCAAGGCAACCCCTATTCCCCTTGCATGTCAGACTCCATTTATAATGCAGTGGAGTTGGAAATAGGATTTGCCCTTGAACACGTCCAAAAAATTATCCTTGGTCCAACTACAACCCTGAACAAGTACAGAAAATTAAGCATTGACAAGATAATAGCCATCTTGAGGCTAACGGGTTAATCTTCACGAACTTTGTCCTCGGTCCACCGAACACTTTAGTGCCTTCAAGAAATTCAACATGAAAAGTGATTGGCTTGCTTTTGACTTGACTTTACTTGCCTTTTATTCTTGACTTGGCTTGTGCTTGATAATCATAGGAGTGGAAGGGAAAGCACGGAGGTGGATACAGATATTTAGGACCAGTGAAAGCTAAGTAGTTTGTTAATGGTTATTAAATTAATGGGGTTATATAGGTTTATTTGTTAAAAATAAGTAGTTTGTTAATGGATATTAAATTAGTACAATTATGTTTGTAAGTATATATGAAACATATATGCAATTATATTTTCTAATATGGTTGATATAGGAAGAATAAACTTATTCATCATATTAATATTATTATAGTAATTTAGATTATTAATACTATATAAATATACACCCAAATAATTTTATATATCAATTATAAATATATATAATAATATAACTCCTAATAATATTAAAAATATTGATTATAACTACTATTAAATAATATATATTAAATCCATATTATTTTTAAATTATTTTATATTTATTTATATATAATAATACAATATTTATTATAATTTTGCACTATTATATTTTTAAATAATATAATGAATAATTTCATATTTATTATGAAGTATTCTTAGTATTAATAATATATTAAGGAGTTTATATTATTTTATATTATATAAGATATATTGAAAATAGGTTGTTAATATTTATATAGTTATATTAATAAGAAAATAATAGACCAATTATCCTATATTTTAAATGATAATTAAATAACCTATACAAATAATAGCAACTATATTCTTATATATTATAATATTTATGAAATTATATATTAATATTATTTATAAAATAAAACTCATAATAATAATAATAATATATTAATTATTATTATTAATTATTATTCATAAGCTTTAGATTTTTAAAATATTTATCTTAGGTTTGTATACATATGGTTTAATTATTATCAGTATTTAGGATTATTATAACTATATAAATATTAACAACCAGAATTATTTATATAATATTATTTATATTAATTTATAATAATTTATATAACTCCTAATATATATTAATTAATAATAAGAATAGTTCATAATAATGTTAGAGAGGAATGAGACGGATCGTTGAATCCATTTGAAGAACCAACTAATGTTTTGGAGGGACATTATTTAAAGAACCTGCAGAGTTAAGCTCAGGAGGGAGTCACATCGCATAATGGCAGAAGGATGAGGAAACCCAAAATAAGCCAAACCACAGAGAAATCATTCAAGAGTGGCATAAAAACCAAACGAAGAGAAGTCAAGCGCTAATGCTCATCAATCATTGGATCTTTACGATCAACAGTCAAGATGAGATCGCAAGAGTGGAGCGGAGTTTAATATCGCATCGGAGGAAAGCAGTGGAAACAAAGAACCCCGACCCCAAGCCTGAGCGATTGCAATAATGCGATGAAGCGTGGACTGTTGGATCACATAGTTGATCAACGGCGGACATCTAATCGTCGATCACATATCGGGTAAGTTAAGTAACAGCAGTAATGGAATGTCGATATGCAAAGTTGCGATGGGCCAATTAAGCGATAGTCGATAGCGATAGATTGGAGATCGGGATGTAAAGGAGCAGCACGCGGAAAGGCTTCAGGGAGCGGACTCGACAAAGTTATAGATGTGGGTTTATAATATTTGAGTTTACAAACTCGGTGTTATCGCAAATCGGAAGTGGAATGGTTCATGAGTAGTATGACCGCGAAGGAGTGATTGCGATTAGCGATAAAGCTAAGCCTCGCAAACTGTGCAAAGGCTATGGAAAAGGCTGAAAAGGTGAGTTCACATATGTTTATGTGTATTCTTTTATAAATGGATTAAAGCGCGATAGAGGGTTTTGTGGTTAAGTCCGGGATAATCAAAGCTATAGTGTGGAAATTGGTGATATGTGCAGCATAAGGATTAACAAAGGTTTATAAGGGTGAATGAGTCCCGATATCAAAGTTAAAGAAGGTTATGTTGAGTTATAGAGGAGAATAATAGAGAGGAATGAGATGGATCGTTGAATCCATTTAAAGAACCAAGTATTGTTTTAGAGGGACATTAATTAAAGAACCTACAGAGTTAAGCTCAGGAGGAAGTCGCATCGCATAATGGTGGAAGGACGAGGAAACCCAAAATAAACCAAACCACAGAGAAATCGTTGAAGAGTGGCGTAAAAAACAAGCGAAGAGAAGTGAAGAGCTAATGCTCAACAACCATTGGATCTTTACGATCAACGGTCGGGATGAGATCGCAAGAGTGGAGCAGAGTTTAATATCACATCAGAGGAAAGGAATGGGAACAAAGAACCCCGGCCCCAAGCCTGAACAATTGCGATAATGCGATGAAGCGTGGACCATTGGATCACATAGTTGATCAACGGCGGAGATCTAATCATTGATCACATATTGGGTAAATTAAGTGACAGCGGTAATGGAATGCCGACATGCAAAGTTGCAATGGGCCAATTAAGTGATAGCCGATAGGGATAGATTGGAGATCGGAGCAATCGGAGATCGGGATGTAAAGGAGCAATGCGCGGAAAGGCTTCAGGGAGCGGACCCGACAAAGTTATAGATGCAGGTTTATAATATTTGAGTTTACAAACTCGGCATTATCACAAATCGGAAGTGGAAGGGTTCATGAGTAGTATGACCGTGAAGGAGCGATTGCAATTAGCAATAAAGCTAAGCCTCGAAAACTGTGCAAAGGCTTTGGAAAAGGAGGAAAATGTGAGTTCACATATGTTTATGTGTATTCTTTTATAAATGGATTAAAGTGCGATAGAGGCTTTTGTGGTTAAGTCTGGGATAATCAAAGCTATAGTGTGGGAATTGGTTATATGTGCGGCATAAGGATTAACAAAGGTTTATAAGGGTGAATGAGTCCCGATATCAAAGTTAAAGAAGGTCATGTTGAGTTATAAGTCCTGATAGAAAGGGAATGAAGGGTTAGATTATAATTGGGGCTTAATAAAGCATTCTGCATAGGGATTTATGAAATGGGCCTTAAACCATTAAGTATTGAAGATTTAACTCCTTAGAGAGTTAAATAATTCCTGGGGATAAATAATAGAATTTGTGCATGATCTGTGTACACTGTGTGTATTCGCCCGTTTGCAATGTCAAATAACTATATAAATATTATCAAACACATTAAGATTATTAATAACTATATAAATATTAACAACCATATTATTTATATATATTATTATATAGATATTATATTAATAATATAAACTCCTAGTATATATTAATTAATAATAAGAATA
>APFE030580771.1:0-52875 GCA_000404065.3 Pinus taeda
GTGTAAGCCAAAATGCTGGAGGGTCTTTCAACAGCTACAACATTTGGTGACACATTGGTTGAACTCCAACTTCTCTACCTTGGTTCTTCGAGGAGTATTGATTCATCGTGCAAATTAATTTAGCCTTCTAATTTACACCACAAACAGACATGGTCCCCTCTATACCTTCTCGGTTGAATAAAAAATAAGGTTCAAAAAAATCACAATGTTTCAAGTTGGGAAGGGCAGTGTAGCTTGCGAGCTTAATATTTTCAGAGTATAATGTTTCATCTCTGTTATTGCTCTGTTGCCGGTAGGCCTGGACAGTACCCTGACAGAGTCACCTAGGAACACACACATTTCTCTACTTCCAGTGAACCTGGACAATACCTGTCTACGTAGGAGGGATTTATGTTCTTTTGCCTTTATTTATTTATTTATTTAAACATAACTATGAATTAGAAATTATTTATTTTGGGGAGCAAGAGAGACCTTGACTTATTTAGAGCAAAAAAGGTTGTTCCTTCAAAGAAGAATAGACCTCTAATTTAGGTTTTCTCATTTATATTTTCCCCTTCTCCGTTTCTACCAATTGGATAAACTTGAGGACACCAAAACATAAAGACCGGGTATAGGCATGAGGTTTTCAGACTAGACATGGTTTCATGGTTGGACAAAAACTCGCCTTACAGACGGATCATATTTTCCATCAAAACTTCATCAACCAAAAGATGTAACCAACAAAAGGAAGGTGTAAAAAAAGGCTAGCCAAATGTTGACGTTTCACGAGACTCTGTATAGTTTAGCCACACATATGCCATGTTCATGCACAATGCTTATTCACATAATGAAAAGCACAACAAAATTAAAACAAACAACAAAAGAAATATTATGTACATAGTGTGGGGCACAGTCCTATATCTTCATTGAAAATATTGTTTTAAGTCTTGTCCATCGTCAGGGAGAGATTCAATATTCTCGTCAAGTGACTGAAGACGATAAGTGTGTTGTCCAAGCTTTTCGTGCACCGTGAATGGCCTAATCCATGAGCATTGAAAACTAGTGTGTTTTCCTTTGTCCTTGTGTTCTTTATCCCACTTTAAGACTAAGTCACCCACAATAAAGTTTTTTTTCCCTGTAGACTTCTTGTCAAACCACCTCTTTATATGATTTTGGTGAAGTAAATTTTTTTCTTTTGCTTTCAACCTTTCTTCCTATAGCTTATGAAGAGTATCCATCCTACGCTGAACTAACAGACATGACTTTCCTTGGGATTCTTGTGAGAGTTAGAGATTAGATAACTAGATGTTGGTGGGAGGATGGCTTCTTTTCCATACACTAGGAAGTAAGGGGAGGTGTTCAGGGAAGGTTTCAGCATGATGCAGTCAGCCCATAAGTAATTTGCCAAAG
This sequence comes from Pinus taeda, assembly GCA_000404065.3. Classification (NCBI taxonomy): domain Eukaryota; kingdom Viridiplantae; phylum Streptophyta; class Pinopsida; order Pinales; family Pinaceae; genus Pinus; species Pinus taeda. Next base: position 1,390 of record APFE030580771.1, read on the forward strand.
CGGAGTGCCAGTTTCACTGATCAGAGAATATGGTGTTTTTGATAATGTGGATTAGGTTCTTATTCGTAGATTCAACAAGACCATTCCCATGTGGATAATAATTAGCCGAATGTTTCAATATGATACCATTTTCTAATGTAAAACTAGAGGTTCTTAACAATGAAAAGTATGTTGCATTGCCAAAAACAAGTGAAGTAGGAATTTCAAACCTAGAAATAATGTTTTACTATAGAAAGCTAATGACTTCTTGATCATTCACCTGTTTCAGAGGAACTACTTCTATCCACCACGTGAAGTAATATGTGGCAGTTGTGATGTAGTGCTGCTACTTTGATGAATGTGGGAAAATCTCCCCAATAATGTCCAAGCCCCATTATTGAAAAGGTTCTTCCACATCAATGGGCTGCAGTGGGGCGACTGGCTTCTTGTTTCTTTCGGCACACCTTTGACAAACCAGACACTTGAGGGTGTAAGCATGAGAATATTTGAATAATGTAGTCTAGTGAAACTCATCCTGGATAACCTTATGCACTATTGTGTTTCCTACAAATTGTCCCCTTGCTGGTCTGTCATGGAGATCACACAATACCTTTTCTGAATCATGTGCTTCCAAACACCTAAGCAGTACTCCATTGTGGTGCTTTTTGAACAACACTCGATGCACCAATTGATAGGATAATGCTTTAAGTCTGAGTGCCCTCTTCTACCATGTGGAAAATTGGGAGGGAACTGTGTCGTGTTGAAGGTATTCGCGCACATCCATGTACCAAGAGTATGTGCTTGTAGTGGGGGAGGCTCGTTGAACGTTGTACATCTAAATCTCATGATCCCTTCCTGAGCAATCTTCTTCCTCTTCCATCATGTTTACTACTTCTTCCGCTAGTCGAAAAAGACCATGGACCTTGATTGTGTGAATTGGATTTATTTGTATATCATATTCTTGCAACCCGATCATCCAATTTTCTCTCGTTTCACCCAACGCTTGTTGAACAAGTAGTGATTTGACTGTTGGGTGTGGGACAGAGATAACATAATTATGTTTCAATAGATAGGGATGAAAATTAATTACTGTCTTGTATACTGCATAAGGTTGTTTGTCGACAATGGGGTAGTCAATTTTTGGTCCTTGAAAACTTGCACTCATGAAGGAGGTAGGTCACTCATTGTTTAGTTAATCCTTGTGAGTGAGTAGAACAGTGAGAGAGGTGATAGAGGTGAAAGTGTAGAGCAAGAAATCTGTATTGAAGTTTGGGTTGTACAATGCGGGTGCTTCTGCTATAGATTTCTTAATACATGAAAATTTCTCCTTTTCCCTTTTATCCCATTTATAAACTACACTATTCTTCACCATTTCCTATATTGGCTTTCCAATCTGACCGTATTCGGAGATGAACTTGCAGTGGAAATTGATTTTTCCTAAGGACTACATAGCCTTTTTATTCACCAGGAAGGGAATCTGCATGATTTTCTTGACCCTGTTTAGGGCTACCTTAATCCGAATCTTAGAAATAATGTGGCCCAGGAGATTACCTTGGACACTGCGAAACTAATTTTCTTGGGATTTAAGGATATCTCATACTTGCAATATCGCTCAAAAATATTCTTTAAGTGGCATATATGGTCTGACCTTTGTTTGAGAACCTTGTTACATCATTAAGATAGACCACTATGCTCTGCCCAATGAGTCTATGGAAAGAGATGTTCATATCATGTTGGAATGTTGCACTAGTTGATTAGCCCAAATGGAATTTGTCTGAATGCGAACGTGCCTCACTTTGTTTGGAACGTGGTTTAAAGTATGTCAAGCCCTGTGACCATAACATGGTTGTATTCGGAATAACCATCTAACAAAGAAAACATTTCATACCTCGATACTTCTTGTAATATTTGTTCCATGGATGGCATGGGGTATTTTTCCTTGCCCAAGGTGCAATTGAGATTTCAGAAATATACAGACAAGAGGATTTCCCCAGACTTCTTCCTCACTGGGACCAAATTTGACAACATTGAGTGCCACACTTTGTATATGATCCAGGAATCCAACAATTTTCTCAACTCTTTTTGAATAAGAGGCTCAAGCATTGGATGTTATTTCCTTAGCTTATGTTGGAATGGCTTGGCCACTTCCTTTGTCAGTATCACATGTTGAATGATCGTGTTTCATATGTCTTAAGATCATCGTGCATCCACGTGAAGACATGTAGGTACTACTTGAATATGCGGATAAAGGCTTTCCACTCTAGTGGTGTACAACAAGTACCGAGGTTGACATAATTCATATCATTTTATGTTCCCAAGTTAATCTACTTGTGCGAAAATGTGGAACTATGGATCTTAGCATTGAAAGGTCCCCAAAAGTGATTATGCAGGTCATATAGCTTTTCTAATGATACCGCACCCTCGGGGATGCAGTTTCCTTTGTTGGCACTAGGTGCATCTTGCAATGCATTTTCGTACTTGTTCTCATCAATCATTGCATCTTTGAATACATTAGCATTTTCCATGAAGCAAAGTACCTACTGGTGATCATAAAAAAAGCATAAATTAATGAAATTTTCGAGGGCAGAAGGCTTATAAAGAATTTAAACCTAAAAATCATCCCTCAATGCTAACAACCTAGCAGTAGCATTTGCTATTGCATCTGTAACTACATTACACATTCTTGGAACACAAATAATATTGAAATATTGGAAATGTGAAATAAGATGCCATACCTCTTATTGATAACTTCTAAGATGAGGTGGCACACAATGTATAGTATTACGTACTAATCGCACCACAATTTCTGAGTCACCTACCGCTTTCAAGATGACACAATTGAGGTCAATGGATTTTTGTAATCCCAAGATGAGGGATTTGTACTCTATAGTGTTGCTCGTGCATTCAAATTCTAGGTGGCTAGAGATCAAATATTTTCTCTGTAGCAGGCCTATTAAAACACAACCAGCACCAAAGCCCTCATACATTTTGGAAACATCGAAGTACAAAGTCCAAATATCATATGTACAGAGTGTTAGAGTCGGTTCGGTCAGTTCTCCGTCAGAGATCAAAACTCTTTCTGCATTTTATTTTTAGGAGTCCCGCTCCATTCACCCAGCTGCATTTTGCTAGGGGCATGCCATAATCTAACGGAAAAGGTCTTGTTAGTCAGTTCCCCTCATGTCTAGCACCTGTTGGCTTAGGTCTTTTGTCAATGATCACTAAAGTCCATGACAGTCAATGTTCGATCCTTAATGGACAAGAGTCATTTTCAGTCATTAGGACTAGGGATTAGTCAATTTGGTCTTTAACCATGTGCAATAAAGCCAAGCAGGGTAGAGGGAGGCCCTTACAAAGTTATGATTCAAAGAGTTTCATCGTCATGTTGACAGACTTCGACTGTTGTTCAAAACTTTGTTTTGAAGAAAAGTCAAACAATGTGTCATTTGTGATCATTTTCAAAAAAGTCACCAATTGATTTCTTCAGGTGCAGTCATGGCTTCCATGGCCAAATGCCCTATCATGAAACCCCTGCAAAGAGTGCTAAAAATTTCATCATTCTAGCCAAAAATGCAAAGGGAAAAGTGAAATTTAGTGTTGCATTAACTCAGTGAAAAAAGCCAAAATGAAACATTAGCAAAGTGGGTTTTTGGAGAAGAAAAAATTAAACCCATGACTTCAAAGTCTTTATATACAAGTTTCCACAAGAAGCCAAGTCATTGTGCAAATCAAGGTGATAGAGAAACGTTGCAAAGACATTAGGAGAGCAAAGCAGGCATTTGGAGTGAAGTTGGAGTCATTTTCAGGAGCGTGGCGCACACACAGTGGGGCGCGGCGCACATAGAGCGTGACCCCGCAGTGTTAAAAATACAAGGGAACGGTGCATATAAAGAGCGCGGCGCACACCCAAAGAGGCCCGAAATTTTTCCCAATTGCATCAATTTTTTTGGAATTCCTTCTAATTGCCAGGTAGGGTCTGTCTCTTGGCTTGCTCATCAAATTTTTGTGAAGGTTATGGTGGTTCATGGCTATGTATAATTGCAACAAAAACTCATAAAACCTACCACTAGAAAACATCAAAGCCATGGTTGCTAGGGTTGCAAACTTGTGGTATTGCTGCCAAGGCTCCTCTTTCACCTCTCATTGTTTCACTCCTTCCCATTTTTCCCTTCCCCCCTATCCCATTTTTCTCTATTTTCCCTACCCTAAAACACTACTAAACCCATATTTCCTATCCCCTCCTCTTATTTGTCAACATAACACCCGAAAAACCTACCTTATAAAAATCCCCAAACCCTCCTACATATCACTAAACAACATTTTCCCCATAGCCCCTATTCCCATCATATTATTCCTCTCCTAACACTCCCTTTTTGCATTGTTCCCCTTGGTGGCAGATATCACAACAACACCTAGTTTTATACCATCATCAAAGGGCGGTCCAAGCATAGTACACAGACAACATTCATGGCATCAGAGCACTCATTGGAGTATGAGATGGAAACCCAGAGTGATTCATCCTCGGAAGAACAGGCTCCCCAGAGACATCACAAAAGTGGAAAACATGTTAGGGATGAGCCAACTACCCTCACAAAATTGCAGGCCTGCCCTCTTGCTATGTCATGTTTCCAGCATCTATCATGTTTCAAATTTTGTCAAAGGGTGGCTCATGCTAGAGCTCCTCATGAATTGGCCCGTCTTTTTGTGCTTCACCTACATGTAGGTCACTCTATATTGGTCGGGGTCACCTTCACATTGACACCCGAAACTATCTCATTAGCAACCGACATACCGAATGTTGGAGAACAGTGGCACAAGAAACAAAAAGTGGATACACAACATTATGAGCCTTACATTAAGGCTAGTTTCTTGAGGCAGCTCACAAGAGTCTTTCCATTCAAATATTTGAAAGATGAATATGATCCACTCATGAAATTGATCATGAAATGATTCAGCTGTGAGGGGAGGTTCTCTCATCTATATGCATATCACATCAGGTTGCTCATGCACTTTACTAGGGTATGGATGATGAACCTCCCATTTTCATTTGCAGGAACATAGAGAGGATGAACACTTTCATGCAACACAAGACCCCTCAGCAACAACTTAACAGTGTTTATCACTTTGCTCTTATCCAGATTTTGGTGGATCATCAGTTGGGATTGCAGGGCATTACGTGGGATGACTTCATCTCCTATGACCTCTTCAGCACTTCACAGGTATTATCGAAGGTTGAGCATGAGACAGGTGGTCCTTCTCATCAGTATGAGCGCCAAGAGACCACTACTATGCCAGTATTCATCACATATCAGAGAGGTAGCAGGCATTTGTTTGCAGCAACAAAGCAAGTGTTATCTCCACCCGGGGTGGAAGGGGCCTCGCTTCCGACATCGGCAACACAGGTACAGGACAAAGGCAAGAGGCCCATTCATGATGAGGGGCCATCAGGTGAACAAGAGGCCGATTTCATCCTCATTCATGATGATGATGCAGATGAGGAGAGTGCCAAACTTACGAGGACCATCCAGGAGCAGAAAACAGAGATCGAAGACTTGTCACCGAATTTGGAGAGGGCCAAATGGATTATCAGGTATTTGGAGCAAAGGAACAAATAGCTTGAGGACCAGCATGAGGTCATGTAGCTGCAAGGCATCTGTGAGAATCGCCAAACTGTCGAGCATAGGAGGATCGAGCTCACTCCCTTGGAGCAAGAAATTAACAATGACCGAGAGTCTTGGCTTGAGCGCACCAACATCCACCTTGAGAGACTGCTAGAGAAGGCCGATAGAGACAAAACCATACTAAGGTGGATGGTTTATCATTACAGGGCACGGAACATGAGTTCAAAGGCTCAGATAAGGAGTTTGAAGGCAAAATTGAGCAAAGCGACAAAGAGGCAAAAGTGGAAAAAAGAGCAAGATCAACTTCGAATCTTGGCTGAAGCCTTTGTGGGCTAGCATAGTACCTCTTAGAGAACCTCTAGCCCAAATTTCAAGAAATTTGGGGCAATTTTGGTCACATGGCAAATTTTTGGTCACAATACAGTTTTTTTCTCCCTGTGCGTCATGCCACTGGCCGACGCTTAGGATTGGGAGCTCCAAATTTCAAATGGTTTGCATTTTTGGATTCAGCATGCAAAATCACGACTATTGGTGCATGGACAAGAAATTTGGGCATGATTTGAGTCTCCAGGAGGTCAAAAACACTCAAAAAATGACCTCTCTGCCCCTATTTTGACACATAGGAAGAAGTCTTGAGAGAATGGAGTTTTGGAGGGGCAAATGAGCACTAAATTCAGAAATTCCACTTGGGTTGCAAATCATATAGGCCAGGCTTTCCAACAAGCACACTTGAGCATAATTTGAACTCCTGTAGGTACCTTAAAATAGCCTCCAAATTGGCGCGATGCATATAGATTTGAGCATAGCGCATATAGAGAAAAAGGCCAAATCACTTCCGCTTCGTGACATTTCGATTTGCGACCTTCTCCAAGTGGGACTACTCATCCACACTTCACTTTTTTCGACACCTAAGGCAAAATTTAAAGTATTTTCACTAGAGGATGGCTTCTATCCAAGTGGCAAAGGAAGGCGAGCATTCACCTAAGCCATTTGTCATTTTTGTAACGCTGCACCTGTAACTAATGCTTGGCTTTCCACTTCCACTTTGTAATGATTCAAAAAACTCCCCAAATTTTGGTCATTCTATTTCCTCATGGCATAGTCTATTTATTATATGTGAACCATTTGCAAAGGGTTGGTTGATTGTAATTTCTAGGAGACTGTGGAAGAGAAACTCAGTTCTTCATTGTATATTTTGACAGAGGATTAATGAAAGGCAGCGGCTCTGTTTCATGAGATTCATGTGGTAGTGAGTGTAGAAAATGTGTTATCTTTATGTTTCATATGTATTTCGTTATGTTTCATAGTTCATTCATATTCATTTCAGTGAAATTTTCTAAGTAAGATAAGGAAGAATTCATATTTATTGCTCTGCCTGGGGAAAGTTTCATGTATGTGTTCTTATTTTGTTGAAAAGGATTCATGTGTTTATGCCCTTTTCACCCTCCTAAACAATCTTTCCGTTCCGCATTACTTCAAATTTAATTGCTAGACTTTCTGCCTGTCTTGCCTCATGAAGTAATATGTGCCTTTGTGTTAAATTCTCTGCTCATTGCTGTTTGTTGGTCCCATACATCCCGAAAACCCAATCATTCATAAAAATTTGTTTCTTGTTTCCATATTCATTTACTAGCCTAAATCATTATTTCACTGTAAGTCATCTCAGGCCATATCGCTTATCTATTCACTGAGTGTGACACAGAGAGAGCCCTCTCTTGTTCTGGTAGGGCTAGCTACCAGACTGAGTGTGGTTTGTGGCTACCCTAAATTTTGCCTTCCTTCAGCCTAAGGCAGATTTAGGTGCTAACATAGTGGTGACTCCACTGGTGACAAAATTACTCCCCTTACTTCTTGATCATTCTAAGCTTCTGGATGATAAGTTTAGGATTTGATAGGCTGAGTGAGTTGGTTGTGTCCTTTGATTTTTCTCAATAGCACACTGGCTTCTAGAAGATATACCAGAGCTAATCCTGATCTACATCCTCTGCACATCTACGAAAATCCAAATTTGATTTCAAGAATTCATCGTCAAGAGAGCTCTATATCTCCCGTGTTCAAATCCCATTCATGCCCTAACATTTTTGAATATCTCGAAGAGCTAGATTTTGATGAGCAGTTTGAACTATCATTGTTTGAGACCAAATCTAAAATGGTAGTTGATTCTATTGTCCACAATCCACAGTTTCTTGTGGACTTGGAGACAGAAAGGGTTAACCGGTCAATTGATAATTACATTGTAGCACAACTTCAAACTCCAATTGCTAGCCCCCTACAAACTGTGCACACTCCTCCAACACCTCCAAGGATAAATCCACCAAGAGTGATGGCTGCCCATTTTGCACCTCTTGTTCTGCCTCAAGTTTTAGATGATATGCCCGCAGATTATCAAAGCAAAATCCCATTTTTTGATGGCACTCCTAACAGCCTTACTACTCAGCAACATGTAGACAGAATGGCATATTTCTATGAACTTCACGAGATCGATGCAGAGAATGTGGCAATGCGACTCTTTGTACAAACATTTGCAGGTGAAGTGAGGAAATGGTTCAAAGGTTTGCCGGCGGCACATATTGCTACCTTGGCCAACCTACAAAGACAATTTTTAAATCGCTAGGAAGTGAAAAATAATCCTCTTCAAATTCTAGCTGAATATGAGCAAATAAAATGAAGCGCTAGTGACTCGGTCCAAGACTACTGCATTAGATTCAATTCTGTTTATAATGAAATTCTAGATCATCTAAGGCCACCTGTGGGGCAAGCCATGGTGAAGTTTCTGGATGGTTTTGATGCTAACATGGCGTATCAATTAAGAGAGAGAGAACCAGCCACAATGGAAGACATGCAAAAGATAGCAGTCATCTTTGAAGCAAATCTGCTGACCAAGAGAGCTAGAGAAAAGGCAGAGAAGAAGGTCACCGTAAAAGAAGAATCTTCCTCGATAGATCAACTACTCCAGAAGGTAGAGCAGATGCTTGAATGGGTGAAACTTGACAAACTTGAGCCACAAGTGAGAAATCCTAACTTTCGTGTCCATCAACAACGACAATATAGAATAAGGCAGAGAGATCAGTGAGCCCAAGAGCAGACATCACAACAGCCAGTACAACCACCTTTGCAACAAAATTTGTGCATGGACCAGAGTCAGATGAGGATGGTAATATAATAGGTGAAGAAAACCATCTCTTTACTCCAGATGATTTTCCTATTTATATCACTGAGGATGAGTAGTATGCAGAAAGTTCGGCTATACACAAAGATGTAGATTTCATTCTAGCAAATGACACCATCTAGGAGGAAGAATCAGATGAGTACCAAAGAGGCTATATGAATGATCTGTCTGCCCAGAAACAACGATATTCACTTAGAAACAGAGATGTGTCGGTCAACCCAATTCAGAAAAGGAAGGATGTTGAAGCATTAAAGAATGATTCATCAGTTACACAAAGGAAAGGAAAGGAGGCAGTTGGTCCGGAGAGAAGCAAATCACCATCAACAGAACAATCAAATCAGCGAATTGCATCGAAAGAAAAGGAAAGGAAAGAAATCCCAGTCAAAGAGGTAGAAAAGGCTCCCGTTTTTAATTTAGAGAATGAGATTTCTAAATTGAAAGTATCCATTCCCTTGACTGAAATAATGAGGAACATCAGTTACAGAAGGCAAGAATCTAAAATTTTGAATTTGGACCCAATGTCGGACATGGTGAATGTTGAAGATGATCAACCTGAAATGATCTTTGGGCCAGCATTGAATGGTGAGTCTCATAATAATGATGTGCCACCTTTTTATATCAGTTTAATATTGCATGATTTTGTGTTACATAATGCCATGTTCGATTCTGGAGCTTCTCACAATCTCATGCCCAAAGCTATTATGGATATGCTGGGTCTAGAAATCACCCGACAATACCATGATCTCCATTTGTTTGATTCCAGCAGAGTAAGATGTATCGAGCTCATCAAAGACTTGGTTGTGAGTCTGGATCAACTCCCAATGAAGAATGTTTTGATGGATGTTGTTGTAGCAGATATTCCTCCGAGGTTTGGCATGCTTCTTTCCAGGTCTTGGGTAGCGAAATTGAAAGGGACACTACAACTAGATTTCTCCTATGTAGCGATTCCGGTGTTTGGCCAAATGAGGAAATTGTATCGGGAACAAAGAATGAAATACATGATTACAAGCAAGGAGAAACCAATAAATCATCCAATTAATTATGTACATACAGATTTAGAGTCTTTTGTTTTGTATTCTGATAGTTTCAATGATATCAATAGTCAGTTAGTAGAAGAAGATGATATTCTGGAAATAACAGAAAATTTCAGAGGAGTTTTAAAGAAAGAAGAAAAAGAACAGCAAAACATTGTTGAGCGATCAGCTGAAAGTAATGGACACCAAGCAGACCAGGCACAACAAACAAATTTTCGACACTTGAAAGAGGAGGAAGAAGGTTTGTGGACCATGGATTTCAATGGAGCAGTCGGAAATGATGGCGTTGGAATTGGAATTTGGGTACGTATTCCTTTCTCCACTCCGAACAAAGTCCCTAGTGACGTGCGGGTATGCTCTTAAAAGTTGGCTTTTGATTGTTCAAATAATGAAGCTAAGTATGAAGCTTTGATTGCTGTCCTAAAAATTTTAAGGAAGCTGAATGCAAAGAGGATTGCAGTATATGGTGACTCTGAGTTGGTGATTAAGCGGGTCAGAGGCGAATATCAAGAAAAGCATCCTCGGATGCGGGTTTACCGTAATGCAGTTCTAGACATCCTAAAATTATTTTCAGAATATACCTTGACATGTGTGCCTCGTATACAAAATAATATTGTTGATGCTCTTGCTAAGGCAACAAGTAGTTTGAAGATCCCAATGAACTCCAACGATAAATTCAAAATCCATGTCATGCATCATCCAACTATTCCATACAATCAGAGATATTGGCAAGTTTTCCAAGATGATGAGGAGATTGATGATTTTCTACAAAACAAAGGTAAGTTCAAAGAGACCTCAATTGATGTAGAAAATGATGATGGTAAAGGTAATGGTACAGATGATGTGCAAATCAATCAAATGGACGTGTTGCAGCTAAAGAATAATGTTATTCCTAAAGGCTTGATACCTTTAGAAGAACTCTTCGATCAAGATGTTGTAGCCCGCGAACCAACATTGCAGCCAACAGAGAAGGGTGTGGACGAGGTAAATTTCAGAACATATGCTAATCCTACAGTGGTAAAATTCCAAAGCATTGCCACCAAAGATCAAGGACAAATATATCAGTTTGTTGTCTTCATTTGCAAATGTGTTTGCTTGGGACTATTCTCATTTAGACACATACAATACCAATATAATTTAGCACACTATACCCATCAAGCCCAATTAGAAACCATTCAGACAAAAGTTGAGAAGGCTTAATCCAAAGTTGTTGCCATCAATTGAAAAGGAGATCAACAGGTTGTACAAATTAGGGATCATTGTTCCCATCAGATTTTCAGATTGGATCTCTAATTTGGTGCCCGTACGAAAGAAGACAGGTGAGATTCTCTTATGTATTGATTTTAGAAATCTCAATAAATTTTCATTGAAAGACAACTATCCCCTGCCCAAAATAGACCATATACTTCAGCGAGTAGTGGGAGCATCTCGTATGTCACTACTTGATGGTTATTCCGGATATAACCAAGTTTTTGTCCATGAAGATGACCGAGACAATACAACGTTCACCAATCCATGGGGAACCTTTCATTACGCTAAAATGCCTTTCGGTTTGAAGAATGCGAGTCCCACATTTCACCGTGCAATGGACTTGGATTTTGCAAATGAGAAGGATGTATTTTTGGTTGTGTACATGGATGATCTGACGGTGTTTTCCAAATCTGATGAAGAACACATGTAACATCTGAAAACTGTCTTCCAAAAGTGCAGAAAATATGGCCTATCGCTGAATCTGAAAAAAGAGCTTGTTCACCATGGAGGAAGGCAAACTACTCAGGCACATTATCTCAAAAGATGGCATTCGTATTGACCCAACAGGTGTGCAAGAAATTCAGCAAATCGATCTGCCCCAGAATAAGAAAGAGATTCAATATTTCAATGGTAAAATGAATTTTCTACGCCACTTTGTACCTAATCTTGCTGAGCACTTGGATGATCTGTCGGTGTTTTCCAAATCTGATGAAGAACACATGTACCATATGGAAACTGTATTCCAAAAGTGCAGAAAATATGGCCTATCGCTAAATCCAAAAAAAATCTTGTTCACCATGGAGGAAGGCAAACTACTCAGGCACATTATGTCAAAAGATGGCATTCGTATTGACCCAGCACATGTGCAAGCAATTCAGCAAATCGATTTGCCCTGGAATAAGAAAGAGATTCAATATTTCAATGGTAAAATGAATTTTCTACGCCACTTTGTACCTAATCTTGCTGAGCACCTAAGAGAGATTACAAACATGCTTAAGAAGGATAGCCAAGTGAAATGGACAGAGGAGGCTGTAAAATCTTTCAATTTAGTCAAATTGGCTCTTTCTTCATCTCCATTTCTAGTCAGCCCGGACTACACTCAGGATTTCGTATTGTTTTTGTTTGCTTCGGAGCATACTATGGCAATGGTATTATTGTAGAAAAGATATGATCACGAAAGACCCATTGCATTCTTCAGCAGATCTATAAGAGATGCAGCCTTAAAATACAACATCATTGAGAAGCAAGCCCTTGCACTTGTGAAGGCATTAAAATATTTCCGGGTATATATTCTACATTCTCATATTTTGGCCTATGTTCCTAACGTTGTTGTCAAAGATGTTTTAGTGCAGACCGATCCGGAAGGAAGATGAGGCAAGTGGATTGCAGCCTTGCTGGAATATGACATGGAAATAAAGCCCTCAAATCTTGTTAAAGGACAGGGATTGGCAAAGTTAATGGCCGAATCAAACTTGCACGCCTTGGACATAAATCGGATCGCTACTATGTTCGATGAGAATGAGGAAGGATCATCAATTCAGGTATCTGAAATGGTTGCTCTTTCTCTATGGTATTCAGGTATCATATACGTGCTTACAAATTTGTCACGACCGCTCGGCATGACTAGAAACAAAGCAAGAACACTCAAGTTGAAGGCTGCCAAGTTTTGCATTCTAAATTTTTCACTGTATTGGAAAGATCCTAGTGGCGTTCTATTAAATTTCTTGGTGGAAAAGGAAGCAAAGAAGGTCATGGAGGACTGCCACGAAGGAGACTGTGGTGGTCACCTTTTTTGGAAATCAACAGCAAATAAAATTATGAGAGCGGGGTACAATTGGTTGACATTATTTGCTGACATATATGAAATGGTCAAGAGCTATCATAAGTGTTAGATTTTTGAAGGAAGGAAAAAGTTACAGCCTTTACCACTTAAGCCTATTGAGGTGAGTGCCCCTTTCTAGCAATGGGGGTTGGATTTCATAGGTGAAATTCATCCCGCTTCTTCCGGTCAGCACAGATGGATCCTCACAGCAATAGATTATTTCACGAAATGGATCGAGGAAATTCACACTAGACAAGCTACAGATGTGGTAATGATTTCATTCCTTGAAAATAATATCTTGTCTCGCTTTGGTTGCTCGAATAAGTTAATCATTGATAACACAACAACTTTCAAATCAAAAAGGATGGTAGAGTTTTGTCATAAATATCACATCATCTTGGGTCACTCAACTGCCTATCATCCACAAGGCAATGGATTGGCAGAGTCTTCGAATAAATCATTGGTCAACATCATCAAGAAGTTGCTGGAAATAAATAAGAAGAGCTGGCATAAGATGTTGGTCAATTCACTTTGGGTAGATCAGGTAAATCAGAAGAAATCCATTGGTATGTCACCTTTTGAGCTTGTTTATGGAGTTGATATAGTGTTTCCTACCTCTCTCGCAGCCCCGGTAGTTAAACGTCTCCAAGAGGACGACAGTGAAGAAGATCCCATGCAGAGAAGGTTGAATCAAATGGTCCACTTGCAGCAGACCAGAGAAGAAGTCTTCTAGAACACATCCAAGTTGCAGGAAAAGATTAAGAAAATTTATGACAGAAAAGCAAAGGCGGATAAATTTTAGTTGGATGATGTGGTGCTGAAGTGGGATGCAAGGAATGAGGAGAAGGGTAAGCACGGTTAGTTCGAGAACCTCTGGAAAGGTCCCTTCAGGATTGCAGCATATCGGGGTTAGAATGCCTTTCTTCTAAAGGAAATGAACGGGGAAGATTGTCCAGGAGGGCCAATCAATGGTCGGCTGCTCAAGCGGTACCATTTCTTAGTTATTAAAGCTGCTTCCACTGTCATTGTAAATACCATTTTTATTTCAGTTTGGTTTGAGTTTGTCAAGTTAGTCTTCAAGTCATTCCAATGTCAAATTTGAGTCAATTTTTTGGTCGTTTTAGTTTCATAAACGAGTCAAAGTCTTGTGTTGTTTGTCGAAATAATGACTCCATAGCCCAATGGACGAAGGCACTGTCTAGCTCTTCTAGAGATCTGTTGTTCTTGGCACTTCCAAAGAGCTACCATCCCCCATTGGAGCCAATGTTAGAGTCAGTCTGGTTAGTCCTCCATCAGATATCAAAACTCTTTCTGCATTTCATTTTTAGGAGTCCCGCTCCATTCACCCAGCTGCATTCTGCTAGGGGCATGCCATAATCTGACAGGAAAGGTATTGTTATTCAGTTCCCCTCATGTCAGGCACTTGCTGGCTTAGGTCTTTTGTCAATGATCACTAAAGTCCATGACAATCAGTGTTCGATCCTTAATGGACAAGAGTAATTTTCAGTCATTAGGTCTAGGGACTAGTCAATTTGGTCTTCAACCATGTCCAATAAAATAATGCAGGCTAGAGGGAGGCCCTTACAAAGTTATGATTCAAAGAGTTTCATCGTCATGTTGACAGACTTCAACTGTTCTTCAAAACTCCATTTTGAAGAAAAGTCAAACAGTGTGTCATTTGTGATAATTTTCAAAAACGTTGCCGGTTGATTTCTTCAGGGGCAGTCCTGGTTTCTGTGGCCAAATGCCCTGTCATGCAACCCCTGCAAAGAGTGTCGAAAATTTCATCATTTAGTGTTGCATTAACTCAGTGAAAAAAGCCAAAATGAAACATTAGCAAAGTGGGTTTTTGGAGAATAAAAAATTAAACCCATGACTTCAAATTCTTTACATACAAGTTTCCACAAGAAGCCAAGTCATTGTGCAAGTCAAGATCATAGAGAAATGTTGCAAAGACATTGGGAGAGCAAAGCACGCATTTGGAGTGAAGTTGGAGTCATTTTCAAGAGCACGGCGCACACACAGAGGGGTGTGGCGCACATAGAGGGCGTGTCACACAGAGCACGACCCCGCAGTGTTAAAAATACAAGGGCGCGACACATATAAAGAGCGTGGTGAACTGGTTTTGTTGTGCATTACACACCCACAGAGGCCCGAAATTGTTCCCAATTGCTTCAATTTTTTCGGAATTCCTTCTAATTGCCAGGTAGGGCCTGTCTCTTGGCTTGCTCATCAAATTTTTGTGAAGGTTATGGTGGTTCATGGCTATGTATAATTGCAACAAAAACTCATAAAACCTACCACTAGAAAACATCAAATCCATGGTTGCTAGGGTTGCAGAATTGTGGTATTGATGCTAAGGCTCCTCTTTCACCTCTCATTGTTTCACTCCTTCCCATTTTTCCCTTCCCCCTATCCCATTTTTCTCTATTTTCCCTACCATAAAACACTACTAAACCCATATTCCCTATCCCCTCCTCTTATTTATCAACATAACACCCCAAAACCCTACCTTATAAAAATCCCCAAACCATCCTACATATCACTAAACAACATTTTCCCCATAGCCCCTATTCCCATCATATTATTCCTCTCCTAACATTCCCCTTTTGCATTGTTCTCCTTGGTGGCAGATATCACAACAACACCTAGTTTTATACCATCATCAAAGGGCAGTCCAAGCACAGTACACAGACAACAGTCATGGCATCAAAGCATTCATCGGAGTATGAGATGGAAACCCAGAGTGATTCATCCTCGGAAGAACAGGCTCCTCGGAGACATCACAAAAGTGGAAAACATGTAGGGATGAGCCAACTACCCTCACAAAATTGCAGGCCCGCCCTCTTGCTATGTCATGTTTCCAGCATCTATCATGTTTTGAATTTTGTCAAAGGGTGGCTAATGTTAGAGTTCATCATGAGTTGGCCCATATTTTTTTGCTTGACCTACATGGAGGTCACTCTATCTTGGCCAGGGTCATCTTCACATTGACACCCGAAACTATCTCATTAGCAACCGGCATACCGAATGTTGGAGAACAGTGGCACAAGAAATAGAAACTGGATACAAAACATTATGAGCCTTACATTAAGGCCAGTTTCTTGAGGCATCTCATAAGAGTCTTTCCATTTAGATATTTGAAAGATGAATATGCTCCACTCATGAAATACTTCAGCTGTGAGGGGAGGTTCTCTCGTCTATATGTATATCACATCAGGTTGCTCATGCACTTTACTAGGGTACGGATGATGAACCTCCCATTTTTCATTTGCAGGAACATAGAGAGGATGAACACTTTCATGTAGCACAAGACCCCTCAATAGCAACTTAACAGTGTTTATCACTTTGCTCTTATCTGGATTTTGGTGGATCATCAGTTGGGATTGCAAGGCATTACGTGGGATGCCTTCATCTCCCATGACCTCTTCATCACTTCACAGATATTATCGGAGGTTGAGCGTGAGACAAGTGATCCTTCTAATCAGTATGAGTTCCATGAGACCACTACTATGTCAGTATTCATCACATATCAGAGAGGCAGTAGGCATTTGTTTGCCGCAGCAAACTGAGTTTTATCTCCACCAAGGGTGGAAGGGCCCTCGCTTTCGACATCGGCAACACAGGTGCAGGACAAGGGCAAGAGGCCCATGCACGACGAGGGGCCATCAGGTGAACAAGAGGCTGATTTCATCCTCTGATGATGCAGATGAGGAGAGTGACAAACTTAAGAGGACCATCTAGGAGCAGAAAACAGAGATCCAAGACTTGTCACTCAATTTGGAGAGGGCCAAATGGATTATCAGGTATTTGGAGTAGAGGAACAAATAGCTTGAGGACCAGCATGAGATCATGGATCTACAAAGCATCCGTGAGAATCGCCAAGCTGCCCAGCATAGGAGGATCGAGCTCACTCCCTTTGAGCAAGAGATTAATAATGACCGAGAGTCATGGCTCAAGTTCATCAACATCCACCTTGAGAGACTGATAGAGAAGGCCAACAGAGACAAAACCATACTGAGGTGGATGGTTTATCATTACAGGGCACAGAACATGAGTTCAAAGGCTCGGATAAGGAGTTTGAAGGAAAAATTGAGCAAAGTGACAAAGAGGAAAAAGAGGCAAAAAGAGCAAGATCAGCTTCAGATTTTGGCTGAAGCCTCTATGGCCCATCATAGTACCTCTTAGAGAATCTCCAGCCCAAATTTCAAGAAATTTGTGGCAATTTTGGTCACATGGAAAATTTTTGGTCACAACACAGGCTTTACTCCCTGTGCGTTGCGCCACTGATGCGGTGCTTAGGGTTGGGAGCTCCAAATTGTAAATGGTTTGCATTTTTGGATTTAGCATGCAAAATCACGACTACTGGTGCATGGACAAGAAATTTGGGCCTGATTTGATTCTCCAAGAGGTCAAAAACACCCAAACAATGACCTCTCTACCCCTATTTTGACACACAGGAAGCAGTCCTGGGAGAATGAAGCTTTGGAGGGGAAAATGAGCACCAAATTCAGAAATTCCACTTGGGTTGGAAAGTATATAGGCTAGGCTTTCCAAAACAAACACTTGAGCACAATTTGGACTCCTGTAGGTACCCCAAAATAGCCTCCAAAGTGGCACGGTGCATATAGATTTGGGCACGGCGCATATAGAGAAAAAGGCCAAATCACTTCCACTTTGCAACATTTCCATTCGTGACTTTCTCCAAGTGGGCCTACTCATCTACACTTCACTTGTTTCAGCACCTAAGGCAAAATTTAAAGTATTTTAACTAGAGGATGGCTTCTATCCAAGTGGCAAAGGAAGGCGAGCAGTCACCCAAGCCATTTGTCATTTTTATAACGCTGCACCTATAACTAATGCTTGGCTTTCCACTTCCACTTTGTAATGATTCAAAAAACTCCTCAACTCTTGGTCGTTCTATTTCCTCATGGCATAGTCTATTAATTGTATGCGAACCATTTGCAAAGGGTTGGTTGATTGTAATTTATGGTATACTGTGGGAGAGAAACTCAGTTCTTCATTGTATATTTTGACGGAGGATTAATGAAAGGCAGCGGCTCTGTTTCATGAGATTCATTTGGTAGTGAGTGTAGCAAATGTGTTCTCTTTATGTTTCATATGTATTTCGTTATGTTTCACAGTTCATTCATATTCATTTTAGTGAAATTTTCTAAGTAAGATAAGGTAGAATTCTTATTTATTGCTTTGCCTGTGGGAACATTTCACGTATGTGTTCTTCTTCTATTGAAAAGGATTCATGTGTTTATGCCCTTTTCACCCTCCTAAAAAATCTTTCCATTCCGCATTACTTCAAATTTAATTTCTAGACTTTCTGCCTGTCTGGCCTCACGAAGTAATCTATGCCTTTGTGTTAAATTCTATGCTCATTGTTGTTCGTTGGTCCCATACATCCCAGAAACCCAGTCATTCATAAAAATTTGTTTCTTGTTTCCATATTCATTTACTAGCCTAAATCAATATTTCGTTGTAAGTCATCTCAGGCCATATCACTTATCTATTCACTGAGTGTGACACAGAGAGAGCCCTCTCTTGTTCTGGTAGGGCTAGCTACCAGACTGAGCATGGTTTGTGGTTACCCTAAATTTTGCCTTCCTTCAGCCTAAGGCAGATTTAGGTGCTAACATAGGGATTGGGAACTACACTAGTACTTCTACAACTATTGTTAATTGTACAAATTTCATTATCACCAATTGGATAAGGAAGGAGATCCAAATATGTATCTAATGGAACTGGGGATGGATGTGCAATATAACGCCCCAGTTGTGTTTCCAAGAAGAACTTACCAAAAACTAATTCTACGAAATCCATTGGATCATTATGTCCACATAAGGGAGTGACAATCTGTTTCATATATCTATCTGATTCCACCCAGATCTAATAACTTTTACCATTATACAGAAGCCATAGATGTGACCATTCTATGAAAAAGTACCCTTGTATCTTGCTAGACCTATCTCTACTCAATAATACTTCGTATGCTTCTGGAATGTCCACAATCACTATGTTGATACATTGGTGGAACCGTCCATTAGATGATAAGTAGACGATAACATCTATTAGTTCACCAATTTCCTAGACATGATTCATGTCCATATAAATAATTTATGCATATGTTTTTTCCCATATGGCATTGATTTTCTTGGCAACAGATAACAAAATTACATTCACTGATGGACAAAAATCAACTAAGAAATTATATACATTGAAATTAAATATTTTGAAACTTAGCAAGAAAGGTGGGCAGAGAGTATTCACATCCACCTTTAATGCATTAAGTACAGATTCGAGAGAAGTAGAAAACTTACCAGATCCCTTGTCTGATGAGGTAGCATTACCTGTAGAGGTATGCCCAAGTTCCCATAAGAGAATGTCTCGCTAGCTTGTGATATTTGTTAATTCAAACTTTGAAATGTTCACATGAACCTTTTTCATGTCATCAACTATGTTGTAGTCCATAGTGGGAAGAATGGTCCAACTGTCTAGGGATGTAACTTGGTTTGTGGCTTCCAGAGTGATGGTTTTGTCCTTACTACTCAATGAAGCACTTTTTATTCAGACTGCTTTCCTAGACTCGCTCTGAGTGTCATTCTCTGATTTTATTGATGGGTTCATTTTCCTTAACATATTTTCTTGAAATTTATGCTTCGAGGGCTCATTTGTAGTGGTTGGCCCTTGGCTTCCTAGGTTGTACCAATTGGTCTGCTTCTGGGCTAGACCATCACTCGTAGGTTTCTTATCGGCAATACTCATTTGGGCTATGATTATATAGTTAAGCATGTTTACTGCATGCCTAACACTTGGTGTTTCATCAGTTGCAACGACTTCTTCCTTTTCTTTTGTAGGCTTAGTCTACTCTTTAGCCATTACCGAATCAACAAGTTGTGTAGCAAGAATTCTCATGGCTTGGTTCCACTCTGGGAACATTCTTTCTTAATGATGTTCTTGATGATACAAAAAATATTAATTTATGCCCAAGTGTTTAATGTTCAATACAACATTGGAGCTCTGCACAGAATTTTCCGATTGATTGTTGTCACTACCAAAACTTGCAATCCTTTTGAAAAAGTTGAATCTGGGAGGCTTGTTTCTCACAACAATCTCACTTGACCTTTGTTTGATCTCTACCATTTCATTCGATAGAGACTTGAAAATATAGGTCAAGATTTCAAGATCAGATGGTTCTTTTTCTTTGGCCCTACTCATGAAGGCCTAAGACCTCTTACCCGTATCTTTGGATTCTTTTTTACGCTCATCGTATAACATGACTCTAATTGTGCACATGTGATTCTCAATAGTGATAACTTCGTCATAATTTTAAGTTAGTTTTTATTTTGTAGTTCTCTTCAGAAACTGCGTAATGCTTGCTGACAAGGCATAATTGTAGTAATATATTATGATGGAGTCATGAGGTTTCACATTTTCCATAAATTTGTTCTAGATGTAATTGAACGTCTGATTGAAATCCTTTACTTTTTCCTTTTTCTCCATCTTAATATTACCCATCTCTTTCAGTAACATGGTGGGGGTCTTATCATCAGCAAATTGTCCGAGGAAGATCTTCTTAAACCCCCTCCAATTCTTAAATGGAGTTTAGAGGAAGGATGTGATACCATTCAACTACTCTACCATCCAAGGTACATGGGAAAAGTATACATGCAATATCATCATAACGTACCTCACCTGTTTGTAGATGTAGCTAAAAGTTGTACATATGATCTTCACCCTTCACTATTTTATTAGGGTCATACTTTGTTAAGAGCTTCTCCGAATTCCTTGGCATCTTGTGTAGAACACCCAAAAGTGTGAGTGGGCCTTAAGTCATCCAGTCTATGTTTTAATCTACCATGTATTTTTCATCATTTTCCTCTTCTTGTTTGTCAGAATATAATGGCTCTTCCTCCTCTTCCTCTTCCTCTTCCCCGCTTGGCCCGCAAAAAGTTGTCTCCGAGAGTAGAATGTTGTCTCCTTCACCACCATGAAAGAGTGGAGGATCTTCTTGTTTTTCCATGGAGTCTGTTAATTCTTCAAGAGTGGCAAGAACCATGTCCTCAAGAGTAGAAACTACTATCCCCATGGGGGTGGTCTTTTTCTTCTTTAGAGAATAGGGAAGACTGATTACCCCTGGGATCAATCCAAAAACTTTTGTAAATTTATGGGTTATAAGATGGATGGCTTGAATCTAATCATATGTGATTTCACATTCAGACTTGGGTTGAGAAGAGACACCAAATTTAGAAGCACAAGTAGGGGAGGTGAAATGAACGTTTTTGTCTTGACCAGAATATGGGATGATGGGGTCAGTGGTTTTATTAGCTATCAAACATTGGCTTCCCTCCTAGCAGTAGAAATGTTGATGGTGTTGGACCCACCAAAATTTAGGGCATCTCCCCGATGTGATGTCCCAATTATAACTCACACCATTGGTGTAGAAGTCCCATCCAGTATAAAGGCCTAGTTGCTAAATTATTAAACATTTTCCTTGGCTCTAGCTATCAGCAAAAGAGAGGGGTGTAATGGTGTAAATAATGGAGTGTGCCTTGTGAGTGTTTAGTTGCAACTGTGTCGAGGTTCTTCTACTACCGAGAGGGGAGAAAAGTGAGCCTCTAAGTGAGAGATAATAGTACCACCCAGGAAGAGACACACATGAACCATAAGGGTCCATATAACATTCAATGGAATAGTCCACATCCAATGCGACAGTCATTATAACCAATAAGAAAGAAAGTTTTGTCTAATATCCCACAGAATAGTCCACAAGGATGGGAAAATAATAACAACCATTACATTACATTATCAATAAGATAAGTACCAAGATAACCGAAATAGTTCAACTATTATAGCACATGTGAAAGCAAACATGAAATACAAGCATCCGCATAATAGTCTTACAAACTTTCACAGCCCATGCATGAAGAATGTGATGATATTGAAGTCTTTTGTTACTAGGTAAAAGTTCCAAGACACACGTTTACAATGTACATCACTAGCCCCAATAGTGGAGCATTGGAGCCACTCTTTGCTCCTCAAAACTAGCTAAGCTCACTAATGCCTTGTGGGAGGAGCCAAGGTGAAAATTCCTTTGCTCATACAATGAGGGAGTATATATAATCGAGGGTAACTCTTTGACTACCCTCATGATTGTTTGACTTCCTATGACTTTCCAACTTACATGACTCTTTACATTTCATGTGTGTTCTTTGGACTTCCACTTTACAATACATTTGAATACAATATACATGGTCCACAATAGTGATATGGAATATGACCAATCATGAAATGACATGACATGACACTATTGACATGGACTTCTTGCTGATATGGAAATGTTAAGTCACTATTGTCGCTAAGTGTTGTATGTCTTCTTGAATATTCTCTCTCTTCACCTCTACATGGCTTGGTGATGCAGAATCTTCAATGATCTTTAGTCTTGGATGGTGGTTGCAAACTTGTGTCCCTTTGCCTTCTCTCGATTGAGAAACTTGTGATTTCAACTACAAGAGAGTATCTAGGCATGATTCCCTCCTTCTTCTCCTTCTCCATCTTCTTTCCATGACATGATAGTGTACATTTTCCTACAATTCACTCATAACGAGATGACATCAATTTGAAAACCCCCTAGTCTAAGATGATGCATTATGATCCGTTAGCGAAGCCCAAGCCAACTGATAGGCTATGAAGAGGGAATCAATCACTATGCAATGCATAGTTCTAGCAGTCACAGGGGAGATTTCGAGCTCTGAGACTAAACAGTGCGCAACTTAGGGAGCCATGAAGGACAAGACTGCGTAGTTTCTAGAGACAGTGAGGTCAGGCTAAGGGAATGGACACTGGGAAAGCCAACTATGTAGTTTTGGGTGTCACGGGAGGCTGAGATTATACACATTACGAATTTCCAACAACAATGGGAAGAGCTTGAAGCTTGAAGATGCAAAGTGCGCAGTTCAAGGAAGGATGGGGAAAATAATTGCACAATTTTGTGGGTCAAGGTCGACAGTTGGGCATAGGAATTGCAGAGTGCATCATGCCTAGGAGACAGGGACTACACATTGCACAATATCAAGTAGCAAGGTCACAACTTAGAGGGTTGAGACTGCTAAGTTCATAATTCAGTTGGGGCCCAATGAAGCTAAGTTTCTTGGTCGGGATTATTTTCCAAAAATGGCTAAATGTGGGATAGGTGATGAACAGTGATGAACCTTGACTATGATCACACACTTAGCATACTTTGACAACATTACACCATATATCAGCTAAAGACATGAATAAATCATCTCCCTCCATGTGACTTCCTTATGACAATATACAACAAGTGTGACACTTAAGATAGACTATAGGATGACCATGATGACACTTGTGTGACCGTGCTCAAGACTTTGTTTATGGGTGTGAAAGATGCTTACATAGTTAGAAAAAATCATATACAAATCTCTGAAACCATCAAAATAGGCTTGCAAACATTGTGTGACAACCAAACATGCCAAAAGATGACGATTATCCTAACATGCAAAAGGGAACAAAGTGTTGCAAGAGAGCTCATGAAATAAGCTCTAATGTTTGTGGCAACAATATAAAAGACCAAGGAAGGATAAAAAGTTGAGTGTAAGAATATTTTTTGGAGCATGTTGCAAAAACTACAATAGAAGGAGAAGGAATCCTACCACATAATAAGTCATTAATGATCTCATAAATGAGCTCCTTTTCTTGTAAAAAATTAACCTCTCCTTGCAGTTCCTTCACCTGTTTCATTTCTTGATTCCTCTTCTTCTAAATTTTCACAAATTATACATTCCTTAATTTTTCATCCAACTCTTTCATAAGCTTATTGAAAATTTCCTCATGATTCTTTAGGGAAATGACTTCATCTTTGGGAAACAATGCTAATTTCTCCCACTACTCTAGTACCCTCATCATATCTTCAAATTTATTGTGAGTTGTTTTAGATGTTGTTTCACCATCTTTGTTCTGATCCCTTTTCTCCTCATGCTATTCTATCTCAATTGTTGGTTGTTATGTAACAACAACATCATTGATAGGTTCTTGTGGTACAGCAATATTTTTATTATAAGTCTACTTTGTTTCAACTATTAGTTCTTGTGTAACAAAAACATCATAAACACGTTTTTATGGATTAGCAAATTGTTTTTTTTCTTCCTACTTTGCTTCAACTACTGGTTCTTATGTAAGAGAAATGCCATCATTGGGTTCTTGTTGAATAGCAGGTTGAAATTCTTTGTCTTGTTCCCCCACTTGTACTCCAAATGAACAGTAACAATCTCCATGATTTTAGCCTCCTCGAGGATTTGTTGGCACCCCTTAAAACGTTTTTTTGAGATAGTAGATGATTTCATTTCTACAACCTCTGCTAACATATACAATCCATTTTCATTTCTAAAATGAAGTTGTTCTTTAACGAAGGTAATTTTTTTATTTAACTCCTCATTTTCCTTTCTTGGTATTTCAATTGGAATGAGAGGGTCAATTTTCGTCTTACTTTGTGAAGTAACAACCTCTTGTTCTTTTATCTGCTCTTTAGTTACTGTTCCCTCTGTCTCCTATTGTTTCTCTGGTTCTTGTTTAAGCTCTAATGTAATAGCCAAAATTTCAAATGTAGAGGGTACTTCTTTTGCAAAATTCTCCTACTTTTGTTTTTCTTGTTGCTCCTTAAACCAATCACGTCTAGTTGTATCATCACACTCCCCCTTAGTTGTAGTAGTATGTTTTTGAGTCTCTTATAGTATAATAAATATTCACACCCTTTTCCGAAGATTTATTCCAATAATTGGCCTTCTCACATTCCTTTTCTATACTAATACCTTTATTGGCACTCCCCCGATCCCTTTAGGGGTATTCAATTCCTTAGCTTTAGTTTCAGGCACAATTATTGTTCCAATAATTTCTTCCTCCAACACTTCCTCTAAATCAGGCACCCACCTCATCTTTCCTTTGATGGATCACTAGAAACTACCACAAGTTCTTCTATACATGTCTCCTTTCCTCATGAGGATGAACTAGGGGTCATTCTAATGGAACTTCGTCACTTAGGATGTCGTTGACCAGTCATAGGAGGTGTATCAACCCTACTTTTCTTAGAGGTTGTGGTTGTATTCTCATAGAATATGTAGAAGTTTCAACAATAGGTGTTGTTTCTGTTTTGGGTGCTACTTCAGTACTTGGTGTTGTTTTAGTCTTTGGTCTTACTTCAGTACTTGGTGTTGTTTCAACATTAATGGTTGCTTCAAAACTGGGTTCTTCTTCAAAACTCCCTTCATGCTCCTCATCTGCACCAGCACAAGGTCTCACTATCAAAGCATACCATTAGCTCCCTTGTCTTTGTAATGAATGCATGATGATTAATTTAATGAGCGCATGGTTAGTGATACAATTTCCTGGATGTTTTCCCCTTTCACAACCTAAGCCATGTGTTATAATGACTTCATCAAGTAGTATGGTAAATTAATCAATTGTCCTTTCCTCAAGTGTGCTAGAAATTGAAAGTAATAATTGAAAATAATCCCAAAATGACCCTCATAGGTAATGTTTTTTTTTCTATGAAGAGGGCTACATCTTCCCAATAGTGAGGAAGAGATTTTCTAGGAAAGCCCTTGTGATTTAGAATCAATTCTTCTCCCTCCTATAAGAATATGGCCTTAGCTTTAGGATTGGCCACTTTCCTTAAGAACCACCATTCTCCTACCCTAGGCAGCCCTGTCACTTTTGTGATAAATTTTTCTATAACAACAATTCTGCAGCCCCTAACCATAGAGTGTTGTTCAACTAAGGCTTGGGAAAATTATAAAATGACCAATTCACTAAAACCCTATAGTTTTTCAAAATAACTCAGCCATCAAACCTTTCAAAAGAATTCCAATTCTTCTAAATATTTTAAAAACACATTAGCATTGTTAGGTCTGTGTCTAACTGCTGCTCCACCCATAGCTACTCCAAGAACACTACTCAAAAATGCCAGGAACCTATTACAAATTTTCTTTAGTGCATATAGATGCTTGGTCAGAGGAGAATATCATGGTGTTGGAGTTACTATTGGTACTCCTCCCTTTTACCAATTCGAAACTGCTAAATCAAAATGAGTTTCGGAATGATTATAATAGTCTTCATATGTAAACACATGAATAATAAAGAAACAAAAGTAGTAACGATAAAGGAATATTGGTGCTAATGAAATTAATTATATCAGTTTAATTTTAAAAAGTAATGGTGTTAGAACAATCTAATCATGCAGTATTATGGTAGGGTGGGGTATCTATTAATTGGGTGAATAATTAGATTTCTTCGATTTGGTCTAATAAGGAAAGGAAACACCTGTTCAAGAAATTGTTTATGTAACAACAACAACTCTCAGAACCTTAATTAGTACAAATCAGTAAAGGAACTTAAATGTAATCATTTCATAACAAGATTTGATCGACCATCCAAACCTAAAACAACCCAACCATTAACCATTTAACTACCCAATCCATAAGCACCAAACCCCTTAGATCTTAACCCTTAATCCCTTAAACCCTAACCCCTAAACCCTTATCCTTTAATCCGCATACCCCAAATCCCTAAATCCCATAATCCTCAAATCCCCTATCCACTTAACCGCCAACACCTTAATTAGTTAGCTATTTAGGCACATTTGACGCTAAATTTGGGGATAAAAATGGAGCTAACCAAGGAGGTAATTCATGTGCAAAAAAGGAGCTAAACCTGATGCTATCATTGGCACTATTTTTGGGGAAATTGATGGCGCTATTTTCGTCTCTATTTACAATGCTATTTTCTGATGCTATTTTCAATGCCAATTTCGGCTCTACTTCCGACGCTATTTCTGGCACTATTATTTCCTAAATTACTGCCTAAATGTTTTTCTTGGTGAAATAAATGCCAAAAATAGTGCCATCCCGATAAATAGTGCCATTTTTTTCAAACAAATGGAGAAAAATACACTCAAATAATCCTTTGAAGCAGAAAATGGAGCAAAAGAAGGAGCTATTCACAGGAATTTGTTGTAGTGGATAGATTTATTACAATAAAGGAATTCAATAGGAGGAAATAGATACTTATTTGATGATCCAGAATCCACCTCCACGTCTGTCAAAACACCGCCCAATTCAGACATTCTCCTTTGAGTCAAAAGTTGATCGGTCCTTAAACCCATGGGAGAATTTTTCCATTACTTGCCCTGTGTGATGAAAAATAAAGAAATGAAATAGGATCCCACAAAATTCAATTTGTTTCTTGTATATTATATATCCCCACTCCCTATCTATGTGAGTTGGGAGACCTACTAAGAAATTGACTTCCACGAGCACCCATGCCACTCTTTTATCCATGGCGCACATGATTTTTCCATCCAAGTAAATGAGCTTACCAATGGCATCTCCAATCACCATAATAGCCTATTTGGTCCTGAGTTCAAGCATAATTCTTGGAATCGTATCCCAAATCATATGTTTGTGGGGAATCTTTAGTACAGGATTAAAGGCAACATACCAGTGATGAAGTTGCAGAAAGCTATGACCATTCACCCATGAAGATGTTAGGATAATATCCACATTGTTTTGGTGTAAAACATGTATCCCAAACGATTTGTTAAAAATGACACTTATTTTGGGATTGTATTTGAGGACATGCACCCAATATTTCTTTACCCACTTCTACATTTTTAAACTTTCAATCTCTGCAAATTCCCACTGGCCTAGTAGGGATTTCTTCTACAAAATAGCCACATGATCCCACATAATGACGTGGCTAAAACATAGAATTTTTGTTTTCACAGAACTTATTTTTACTGCTTTTGTGTTCCTCCCCACATGCACCATCCCATTTCCTTTTTGCTACTCCTACCTAGTGTTTGTACCATGCAATAAAGAACCGAAGGGTTGAGTATCAGCAAACATATTCTTAGGATGGGATATATTGCCCTTTGACATTTGATATAGTGGCTTTGTACTGGCATGTGAAAGCTTAGCAACCATGGTGGCTCTAATAAGAGCCTCGGGATCCAGAAAGTTAGATCCAGATAGAGATATTTCACCCAAAACAATTGCCACGAGATCTAGATAGGAATATAAAGATCATCCATAGAGAAAGAATGAAAGCACATCTATCAAAGAAATATCCTAGAAAGGTAGATGAGCATTATCCACCAACCCAAATAGAAAAATATAAATGCGGAATCCACCAGACACTTGATAATGGATGTGATGAATGAAATATTAATCAACCATTAATAACCAAACAACTCAAAAATCACACAATACTTGTATCTCCAGGAAAGAACATTATCATAAACACGCTGTCAACATAGAATGTAATCCCAATGATAGATCCTATAGATGGATTGATAAGAAAACTATATTAACTACTTGAACACCCAAAGTCTAGAGGCATTAACACTTCTCACCAACTTACATAAATTTCAACAATGTATTTTAGGTACCCAATCAATATGATTTGAGAGCATATTGAAACTAGGTCTGTCAATGCTTGAGAGTATAAAGAGAGCCGAAAACTATCCACAACAGAAAGATCATTTAATCCCAAAGAATTACAATTGCTTCAACAAAAAATTATAGCTAGGATGGATAGAGTGAGATCTAGTAGTTGTAATATCATCTTAGAAACCTTACAATCATCAATTTGTCACCACCAACAAATGATCACCACATTATCAGAGAAAAAATAAAATTCTCCACCCAAAAATAAAGAATCTTATTAAGTCCCTAAAATATAAAGAGATTTAGTTATTGATACTCCTTCATCATTATTGAAAGCCTCCGGAAGCACCTTCAACAACAATGAAATTAAAACCCAGTAACGCATACCAACTACACTTGTATCAGCCTCCACATAAAACCTAAAATAAGAATGTCTCCCACCACTCCTTCAACTAGCTCCAACAACACCCATCTATGCTAAAACTACTTGTATCATAAGAAATATATCCTATAAAGACAATAAAATTAGTTATAAAGACTGGAGACACCTCCCTAAGCCAAGTGGACCCTGTAAGGAAGGGCTAATTGTCATCACTTGTAGACTATTTCACCATAGCACTAACAACAACTACACCAACAAACATTGCACCAACACCAACTGCAACAACTCAGCCAACAAAAGCTACCCATCATAGATTACCAATAAAAACTCACCTCAACTTTGGTAATGAGTGTAGATTAAAATTTCAAGTATAGATTGATTTTTTTAATGTTTTTCACTTTTTTCTTTCTCTTTTAAGTATAAGTTTTTAACTTTATATAAATTAAGTATTTTACAAAATTTTCAAGATTTTAAATCTATTTATGTTTTCAATAATTCTATATTGATATTGAATAATTATGTATTGAGCATTTTTCTTACCAATTCTATATTGATTATAGAGAACTTAATTTGATCACTACCAAGAATAATTTTCTTGAACCTTTCATAGTTGATTTCATGGGGAAGATACATGGTGAGAAATTTTTTATTTGAGATTGAACTTCATCCTAGATATTTCTAGATAAATAAATAGCACCAATATTAATAGAACATTGTATTTAAAATACTCCAAGACCACTTTCAATTTCAAGTGACGTTATTTATTCTTTGCAATGGTCATGATATATTTCAAGCTTTAATGAATAAGGATGTGTTCTCTTTGTCACTTCTAGAAATGACTTTTAAAATTATTAGGGGTCACTTTTAATATGATTATCGCATATCACCCTCAAATGGATGTATAACCTGTGGTTAAAACAATGGTCATAGGGATACCTTTGGATGTAAACATGGATTAAACAACATAAACAAATAAGGTGGTTACATATAATTACTATCATAATACTACTTACAATTCTTCCACCCAAATGAGCTCTTGCAAGAATAATATGGCTATAAACACCCATCGCCTAAAGGCTACATCATTCAAAATGTTAAAGTCCTTCTTAAATTCTTTTTACAAGGAAAACCTCTTGCTTAAATCCAAAGGATGCTTCTCCACATTTGTGGATTGAATCACAAGTAAAACCATTGACATATATTGTTGGCTTGTTGGGCCCTGACCCAGGTTCATAGATAATTAGCTAAACAAATCCCATTACTACTGCCCCTTTCGGCAATAGTCCGCAGAGCGTGGACTGAGGTCTCACCCGAAGTAGTATGGGAGGGTGCTAGAACCAAGATTCTGCACCCTGGAGATGTCTAATGGGTTCGAATGGTCCTTCATTTGTCCTTGCATGTGGTGGGCACTAGTATTGCAGTAGTCATGCTACAACTCTTGGGGCTTCCTTCTTTACTTTTATCAACCCGGTAGTTTGTAACAAACTTGGAAGCGATGATGTAGTTTTCACAAGTACTAGCTCTTACTGTAGGGTGTCACTTGATCAGCTGGCGCAAGTTTGCTAGGAGCTTAAGCCAACTTCTATGATTTCTCAGAAGAATATTTTATTATGATGGAAGAAAGCTAACTCTACAGGGGCTATTCTACTTGCAAAAAGAGAAGGAAAATTGAAATGAAACGCAAACCCTAGTTTACTCACTAACCTTATTTTTGCAAGAAAAGAGATGGAAACTAATGAAGTGAGTGCCATTGACTACTAAAAAGGTAAATTAAATTTATTCAAGCTACTTCTATAGAGAAATGAGAAGGAAACATCTTTTTGTACTTTTGAGTATTTTTATGTGAAATTATTATGCTTGTGATTGGATTGGTTGTGACTATGCAGAGGTTTGGTGGCAAAATAAAATGGAGTTCGCTTTTATAGAAGGTGATGAAGGTGTGGAGAGGTCCTAAGAAGCCCCTAGCACCATTTTGAAGACTTCCATTGCAATCATATTTCAAAACATCACTCACAGGAAATTCTACAGGAGGTTGCAGGGGGTCTACAAGAGGTTCTACAGGAGGAGGCTGAAAGTTGTTTTTATGGTTTTGAAGGTGGAAGAAATATGGGGAAGGGGGAATGAATACTAGATGAAGGTTTTGAGGTGTCTAAAACTTCTTAAGGGAGATCACGGATGAACGTGATGGTTGGATTTGCTCAAATGGCAAGAAAGCAACTTTATGGAAGAAAATGCAGAAATTAGGGCAGATTGGCGAATTATTGTGAATGAGTTGGGAAATCTAGGAGAAGTGAGCTAGTGCTAGTTGTTTCATGGAGGGATGGTGAGCTGAGATGTCCTACAAGAGATCTGCACATTCACTTATCAAAACTTGCCAAAGAAAGAACTAAAAATAGAGTTTTGTCTAGCTTAACCTAATTTCTGACCTAAAAACAGAAAAATGTTGAACAATACCTTATGAACAGAAAATAATGTGAGAGAACTATGGAAAATGAACAATGTATGATCTAAGCATGTGAGTCTAGGCTACTATCAACTTTTGCAAATCAAGTTATCACACTAGTAGTTGCATGAAAGAGCAAAAATTGTGTTTTTGGTAGCAACAGTAGTGCCTTGACGTCAAATCATAGTCCCAAGAAGGGAGAAAGGAGATCATCGCCTGCTGTGGCCTTTTGAAATGTTATTTTGTGACTGTAGCAACCTAGTTGCACAACTGATACAAAGACAACTATGCTAATCATCAAAAGCAACCTAACATAACAAAGTAAGATGAATCTATGCAACAGAAATTAACTCATGAATGGAAGCAAGAAAACATATAAATACACAAAGGAGGTGCTGGGAAGCTTAGTTGGGCCCTAACTGAAGAGCTTCAGCCCTATAAAAGAGATCAGTGCTAGCTCAAAAAATGTTTCATCTTCATTTATCCAAAAAATAGCAGTTACATCACATAAACTATCTTCAAAAAAAACTCGAAAATGAGCTGAACACAATGCTGCACAAAAGTACAAAAATATACTAACAACTAGTTAACCTACTGAGGCTCGAAGCCTTCTTATTTATACAAATGGAGACTCCCAATAGTCCTCCTAAAATCAAGGAACTCGACTTCCTAGGACTGAAGATAAACAACAGTCCTACTTGACTTGCTTGGCTGCCCCTTGGAATCATCAATGTGGGCCTTTGTGCTCCGAGCTACTGATGGAGGATTTGAGGAAAGGGGTCATTAATGAAGGAGACACCCTCCCTACAAGTCCTCTTCCCTATTTTCCTTGAGTTTGGCTGTTCTCATAAATTCCTTGTATTTGTCCAAAATTGTCCAAAACTTTGCAATAAACACTCATTAGACTACATGGAAAAGTGACTAAACCAATTCACTCTATTAGCATAAATATATTCAAAAACATGCAACAAATAATGAGAATGGTGGATTAAGTCAAAATAGGAGTTTTTCCAAGAAAACTAGTGTCTTTTTTATCTGCTAGTTCCACTAAGACGGGTAGCTATCTTAGAAACAAACAATCAAAGTAACTTGTGATTTCCTTTTTGTATGACAGATAAGAGAGAAGCAGAGAGCACCAACCTGAATCTTTCGCTTGGCTCCTTGCTTGTTTCCTCTCTCCCCTAATAGAGCTTTCCACTCCTTTCCTATTTGTCCCACTTTAGAGAATACCTGTAGAGCCAAAGCAACAAAACACCATCAAAGCATTGAGATCTATAATACCATAAACAATGCAGAATGAGAAATACATTGACCATACAATTGCATTCACAAATAACAAGATTCACAAATACACAATTATATGGAGGAAAAATCAAATAACTTTATTAATAGTAGAAGAGAGGATTACAACCCAAGTGTCTGATCCATCATCATCCTCCTAGCATGAAAGCCCTCTTCACCTCATGAAAATCAAGATCACCCAACAATACAATGTTTCAAAGAGAAACCAACAACACTTCCTTATAAATTACAAAATTCCAGCCTCTAGATCTCTCGGATGAGGGATCCATATATAGATGCCTTGCAAGGGGGTGAGTCAGCTTTGGGTTTTTTATTAGTGTCATTCCACTGATAGTTCTTCGTTCCACTTGGAGATTTTTTTGATCTCTTACTCATCCCTGGGTGAATTCAGAGGCAAGTGTCGCAGGAGAAGTTTCTAGAAGATTTCATGAGCATCCACTTAGCAAATTGTCTATGCCATTAATCTCTTCTCTCTCATCGCACCCTATAGAAGGCTCTTTCGGTATGCATCATACCTGGCTAGTGTAGCAGCCAGTATGCATCGCACCTTGACCATGGAGGAGTCAATATGGTCCAATTTTGGCCAATTATGAGTAGTTTTTCAGGTGGAAATTTTGCGAAATGATGTAATCAGTTGACCATGATACTTTAGGGTATGAAACAACACTTTTAGGGGGTAAAGATCCCTTGGTTTATCGACATATACGATTGGGGTTGCAGTGCCCAAATATGTCTATATCAATTGCCCCCTAAAGCATGAGGTCATAAATTTTCTGATGTCGGGTGAAATGCTTTATCATGATGATCCGAGTTATTCAAACCGGAAGGTGACCTCTAATAAGATACAATACAATACATCATCATCATATTATTTTCATGATCTAGTTGAGGCAAGCATTCCCATGCTCAGATTTTATAAATTCATTTCATGTACATGGAATAGATAACCGTCTGTGGTTGCAAACTGGTGATTCTTTATATGTAGAGTCATCATCCCTTAGCTTGGATGATCATCTGTGTAGCTTCTGTGTACATTTGATGTCTTTATTTTCCTAAATATATCGTAGCCTGGATGGATGAAACTAGATCCAAGGTCTTCAAACTCGTTCAATATTTTCCCGATGTATAAGTCGATCCATGTGAAAAGATGTTTTGAAGTCAAACATGAAAAGACATCACCTAATTACCAGCCAATGATGTAGGTTGTTAACAAGGACGAGAGGAATCAATGATAATGATAATGAACCTCAAGGTACTACAGTACAATTCACGTGTTGTGAATATATGAGTCAATGTCGAACACCATGCAAAATCTTTCGGTCGAAGGCCATTGATGTAAACCTGTCGCCAGAAGTGAGAAACTTGCGACTGAGGCATGCAAGCTTCAAAGTACTGAAAGGGTGTTTCTAAGTCAACTTCTTGGATAATGTGTTGTTTTTGACAAGAAGTGACTCATTGTAGGAGGGCCTTGATGTATCCCACATCTACGACATGAAACTAAGTAAATGATTTTGTGGAGGTGAAAACGATTTGATGATACAAGGTTCAGGAATGGCGTCATGAAAAATGGAAGGTGAAGGTATTGTAGTGGATGAGGCATTAGCTGGGTGGTAAATTCTCTAAATTACTTCTCTTGAACATATCGACAACACTAAGATGGATTGGTAGCATTAACCCCAGAAAGGGATGGTATGGAGGACCAATGGTGATGTGACCAGTGAACGAAATAACCCAACCTGACTCAATCATTGTGATGGAGTGAAAGTGTCATGTTCAAGAGTGACTTGCTACCAATAAAGTTCTTCAAGTTTTCTTCCCTTTTTCCCCAATCATTGCTGATCAGTACCTCTTTATTTTTGTCAAGCTTGATGAGGATAACATATGCTTGTTCTATAATTTTCCCTTCGGGGAAACCTGTCGCTATGTTTTAGCGAGCCTAGTGACAGTGAAACTCGTTCTTTTCTGGGTGGACAAGTTTATCGCTATTGTTTTAATGAGTTTAACGGCAAAGATAACTCAGTTCTTTTCATGTTTAGAGAGTTTGAAAATGTACGAAAAGGAAACTCCAGTAGTCCTTTTTCGTAGCATAATCCCTTAAGTCTAAAAAAGTATAAAATAATATGAAAGGGATGACTTTTCGATTGCTTTAACGAGCCGAAAAGACAAGCACTTGATCTTTTTGTTTAATAATCCCTCAAGTTCTAAGAGATTAAAATGTATAGGATGGATGGTGCTTCTCTTTATTTTAATGAGCTAGAAGGCCAATAGCTCAGAAATCTTTTCATATTTAACGAGTCTAAAAAGAGCTTAAAATAAACTCGTTTTTGAGGAACAAGTGATGTTTTCAAGTAGCAGTTGGTTCCAGGTAAGTTTGGAACTTCTCAAAACATGGTAGTGAAGAGGGTGGCTAACAGAATTACTTGTTGTAGCTATTCCTCAAAAGAGTAAACAATTAAGTGGAAGTGTATGATCAGCCAGAATAATGGAGGTGATGGAGGAATACAGCCAAGGCTCAAAAGGCTGATAGTAAGGCAATCACGAAGGTCACTTACTAAAGGCAGGTTTATTTTTTAATGAGCTCGAACCTTGTGCCAACGTGTGCTTAGTGCTATGTTTATTTTTTAACGAGCTTGAACTTTGCGGAAACATTGCTTGTGCCAGTCATTTAAAGATGTCTCGTTTTAGTAGGTTCATTTTTTAATGAGCTTGCGCCATGTGAAACTTTGCTCATGCCTTTTTCATGCAGGCTAGAAATGACCAAACTACAGAGCTAACTACACTAAAGTTAATGAACTAATGAGCTTAGGTAGGATGTTTTTTTCATCCACCAAGGCAAAATCCTTTTTTTTGCTTTGTTTGTGTGCCGCCAACAAAGGTGAATGGTGGATCAGACCATTAACCTAACCCAAGAAGTTAAACTAACCTAAGCTAAAACCCTAAACTAAAACTGCTACAAAGCTAACCTAATTGATCATCTTTTTCTTGCATAAAAAGGGTTGCATGCCCCCAGGTATGAAGAAAAGTAGAGTTTCCAGGTCACCATATGGAATTCCTTGAATTTAATCAAGATTGTTTCATCCACGGAGCAGACAAAACACTTCCTTGCCTTTGTCCATCAAAATAGACAAAGGTGAATGGTGTGAGATTCCAATCACATAACCTTTGAGGAAATAAATGTTTCAGACCAATCCCAAATCCTACAAGGAAATGGTATTTCAGACCAATCATATAACCTAAAAGGAAATATATCTTTTCAGTTGAGTTCGCCTGCTGAAGCAGACTAGGGTGCATGCCCCCTAAACTCCATTACATTCACCGAAATACTCGCGGTAATTAGGTGGATGAGATGAAGGTTGAAGAGACATTCTTGATGTGAAGAGACCATTTAGGGATGATTTTTGACTTGTAGCTATGTTTGAACCAGGAAATGAAAGCTGGTCGTTAAGCTATACCATTTTGCCTTCATGCAGGAAACACATTACTTGGAAGAGTGTGGAAATGATAGCTTCCATGCTATAAATATAGTCACACCCAAGGAGTAGATTGTAATCTAATGGCCCTTGGACTACCATCATGTTCAAGTGAACGATTTTCCCTTTCAAAGTTTTGGGTAACTTTGGAAGGATCCCTGATGGTCGACTAGTTCCTTTGTTAAAGCCTGACAAATTTTAATTCTTAGGTAGAAACGATGGCGAACCAAGTGCTTTCAATCAATTGAGGAAATGATACTTACTGAAGCCCCTTCATCTATGATGGTGCCAGACATGATCAATTTTTACACTTGTACTATGATTCAAAATGATACGCTAGATGGAAGGTGGGGTCTTGCTAGTTGATTCCAATCGAAGGAAACAACTAGACTACTCGGAGGAGGTACTGGATAAATGGCTAGATAAACCTCTTGAACTAGGGAACTTTCCTCCTGTTGTAAAGGAACAGGTGGATTTCCCCCATGTTCATCAGACTCTGTATTAACAAAAAGAATTTGAATGGTGTCGTTCTCATTCTCTTTGGAAATTGCATCATTTGAAGGTGGACCTTCTGAAGGCAAAACTGGATTGACTACCATCTCAACCTATTCACTTGGGTCCAGTATTGACTCAGAAGGTTTACTTTCAATGATAGGCATTTTGACTAAAAATTGAGCTATGTCAGTCAGATTTTCAACTAGAGATGGACTTGGCAAGAGTTTCTTGTATCCAGGTGGAAGTTGCTGCGGTGAAGGATGATGGTTATCCAAGACACTTTTGGCTTCATCCAGAAAGGACAATGGTGAAGGGCATGATCGCCTTCACACAAACTACAAAGAAATATGAACTTTCCTTTTTGTCCATTGACTTCATTTTCACTAGCTTATGGTGTGCTGCCAACATGATCAACTGAGGTTAATGACTCTAGATGGTGCAAACGGGGAGACCGTTCTCTCAGGATCCATGGAACGCAAGGAAAATCTTGATGAAAGTGGTTCCCTTTGCAAATTATTCATGGGGATTTGGGTTTGGAAGTTTCGGTGTGCAGATTTTTGTCGGATGATGCATGGTTGTCCCCTTGCTTGACTGACTTCTTCCTCTTCTTCTCCTTCCCTTTCTTATTCTTCTCAGTTACTTGGTTTTTATTATTACTAGTTTCACCAAGCGAAGAGGAAGAAGGAGAGGGAGAAACAAACGAAGTAGAAGATGAAGGGACAACTCCAGTATCATTTGGTTGCTAATTCAAACATTGAGGAATTATGGTGCTTTGAATGACAGAGGTTGAGAATAGCCATACTGGCAGGCCAATTGTGATTCCTAGAAGGGACAATGTAGCCATATATGGAGCACCAATATCTCCCCAAGAAGAGAAAGGACTAGGATTCCCCCCAAGGGGAATTCCTTGATTGGTGGACTCCATTACCTCAACCTAAGATCAAAGAAGGAATTGGGATGTTATTTTGAATTAAATAAATCTTATGACACTTTGAAACAACTTTGCTTTCTCAATTTTTAAGAGTTGAGAAAAAGCTAAAGAGGACTCTAGTCGCCTTTGATTTTTAATGAGCCTGAAGTGACAAGTGCTCAGATGGACCTTTTCTTTTAAGGAGTTGAAAAGGAATGAAAGCGACTACTCTAGAAATCAAGATAAATGGATTACCAAACCAATCACAAAACTACAATATACACCTTGGTGGTAAATTAAAGATAAATTACCAAGGACTTTATGTACGGCAGTCAATCTTCGTGAATGTTGTGTTCAGTGCATTGCGATCGATAGGGCGTTAAACACAACTTCCTAAGGATAAAGGATATCAGCCTATTGTGGTCTCCGAATATATACTCGACGGTACGGGGAGCACAAGTTTGTAGTGGCATTTGTCGTATCAAAGAGGAAGAATCACCCAACCTTCAACGAAAAAGATAGTTACCAGGTTTTACGACACTGGAACACGTCTCTAGCCTAGACTTATATATGTGTTGCGCTAGGTTCCAAAGCGTTTTTATGTTCATTGAGGTTTATTTCAGAGTTGATCTTTCTTAGAATTTTGTCTTTCAAAGTTCACCGCGTGATGTAGACGTAAAATTCCTAAATATGGAATCTAAAATGATAAACAGTCGTTTGTTTTCTTTTAGCAATGAGAATCCTAGCTACTAAGGAAAGATGAGTATGATTCTTTCAATAGAGAGTAGAGAGCACACACTAAATACACTTTTCCTAAATCATTTTCTGCATGCAGTCTAAATGCAAATGCACATGCATGTAATTGTTTTTATCTTTCCTTAATGTGAGAATGCCAAAAAGGAAAACTAAGTATAGATCTGAAATATTTTCTTCAAAGTGACACTTCAACTATTTCTTTTCAAAATGAAAGGAATACTAAAACGACACTTTCGATTTCAAATGGAAAACTTCTTTCAACACTTCAAATATTGACAGTTCAAATCAAATACAATGACAAAATTACAATCAGCTATCTAAAAGAGGAAGACTTTACAACACTCTTTTTCTTGACTCAAAACGACAGTTACGACACTTTTGAATAAAAAAATGACAATTCAATTAAGCTATTCTTGACAAAAGGAGGACTGTAAATGATGAAAAATACATAAGAAAACATTCACAAATCCTGATCAATGGAGGCTGAATAATGTAAAGGAAGAAGGCTTCAGTAATGAGATACTGATCATAAGCAGCAAAACTACTAAATAGAGCTGAAAACAAGGAGAAAAAACCAAATTGCAAAGAGGAAAACACCATCATTCAATCATCACACATGTCCTTAAGGAAAATAGAGATGCATCTCACCTACAACACACGGGAGGTGCAATGCATACAGGCTACCAGTTACAGACAGTGCGATGGGCGAGGGAATGAAACTGAGTTTGGTTTTTGCTCAAAATTTGTAGCTAAGTTCAGTGATTTTAGCTAAGCTATGATAGAGAATGAAAACAAAGTATATGGGTATGATCTTAGGAGGTTATCGATCTACCACCAGGGCACTTAGGATATTTTCAAGTCAGATGTTTAGTTCATAAACCAACCCAGATATTGACTAAAGCAACGTTGATCTACTTTGCACTTGCATAGCAAGAGCAGTTTGAAGGCTAGCTGGCTTAACTTTAAGCTCCGTTTGTAGTTTATAAAGCAAAAAATAATAACAAACTAACTAACTAATCAGTGGAGTTACCATTTTGTTTCTGGGAAAACTAGTGTCTTTTTGATCTGCTAGTCCCACTAAGACGAGTAGCTATTTTAGAAACAAACAATCAATGTAACTTGTGATTTCCATTATGTATGATAGATAAGAGAGAAGCAGAGAGCACCAACCTGAATCTTTCGCTTGGCTCATTGCTTGTTTCCTCTTTCCCTTGATAGAGCTTACCACTCCTTTCCTACTTGTCCTACTTTAGAGAATACTTGTAGAGGCAAAGCAACAAAAAACCATCAAAGCGTCGAGATATATAATACTATAAACAATGCAAAATCAGAAATACATTGACCATACAATTGCATTCACAAATAACAAGATTCACAAATACACGATTATATGGAGGAAAACTCAAATAACTTTATTAATAGTAGAAGATAAGATTACAACCCAGCTGTCTGATCCAACATCATCCTCCTAGCATGAAAGCCCTCTTCACCTCATGAAAAGCAAGATCACACAACAATATAATGTTTCAAAGAGAAACCAACAACACTTCCTTACAAATTACAAAATTCCAGCCTCTAGATCTATCATATGAGGGGTCCATATATAGATGTATTGCAAGGGGTGAGTTAGCTTTGGGTTTTCTATTAGTGTCATTCCACTGATAGTTCTTGGTTCCACTTGGAGATTTCTTTGATCTCTTACTCATCCCTGGGCGAATTCAGAGAGGTAACTGTCACAAAAGTTGTTAGAAGATTTCATGAGCATCCATTTAGCAAACTGTCTCTGCCATTTGTATCTTCTTGCTCATTGCACCCTAAAAAAGGTTCTTTCTATATGCATCACACCTGGATAGTGTAGCAGCCAGTATGCATCGCACCTTGACCATGTAGCAGTTATTATGGTCTAGTTTTGGCCAATTTTGAGTAGTTTTTCAAATGGAACTTCTGGGAAATGATGTAATCAGTTGACCATGATCCTTTAGGGTATGAAACACCACTTTTAGGGGTTAAAGAGCCCTTGGTTTATCGACATATACGATTGGGGTTGCAGTGCCCAAATATGTCTATAACAAGGAGGTAAAATGAGCCCATATATTTACCCATTTCTAGGGCTCATCTTCACCCCCCTATTGAATGGGTTGCTCAGCCTCTAAGCAACTAATCTAGCTCTTCATCTTTAATATCCTTGACAGATTCCCTGACATTCCAAGCCTCTGATTTGATGTCTTCCTCTCTATCATGGAAACCTGCTTTCCTGTCCACTTCTTCCCATTGTTTATGTGCTTCCTCCTCCTTAACTCCTTCCAACAGTCCTAGCAGCAGTGGAAGATTGAGTCTAAGCCCAATCTAGTTGGCTTTCAAATTTTGCATTGAATGCTTATATATGGGCACTCTCCTCATGGTTTCCCTCATCCTATTTGGGGAGTGATACTCCCTAATCCTTAGGCTATGTGGCAATGTATTTCACCTTCTCATGCAAGCATGAAGGCAGTCATCGCCAAAAAATATCTCCATATCCTAGAAATGAGAAATAGTTTGTGTTTGCTTGTTAACATAATCAGGGAGCACTTGAGGATTGGTTGTAAGGTGTTGGTGGGCATAGATGAGAGCCAAGGGTTCTGCTGGTTCTTCCCTAATCATCAGGGGCTCACTTAGCTCTTTTGTCATT
The DNA here is from genome assembly GCA_000404065.3 of Pinus taeda. NCBI lineage: Eukaryota > Viridiplantae > Streptophyta > Pinopsida > Pinales > Pinaceae > Pinus > Pinus taeda. The sequence continues at coordinate 42,159 of APFE030580771.1, forward strand.
AGTTTCTGAATTTCCACTGCTCTCTTCTCTTCATGACTCATCCAAGAAGCGAAAGCCATTAACTACAAGTCTCCCAATGCAGCATTTGGATCCCATAAATTCATTTCAATGAGTGCCATGCTGTGTAGGTAAAATTCTGCTAGCTTTTCTTTATCCTCAGCTAAGCTATGATCACATAATGCATAAATTGGCCATAATCTTGAAATAGTATTGTGCCCCTCTAGGCCAGTGTTTTAATATGAAATTGGAGCCATTGATCTTTGAGATACATAGCATATGATTTAGCTGGTTGTCTACACTATAATGCCTCCATTGCTGAGCTAGCCATGTAGACTAACTAGGCTTCCTTTTCCTGTAGCCGCCTTTTCAAAATCAGCACATCAGTTTCTACCTGGGATTCTCTTTCTTGCTGTTGTTTCATCAGTGTCTCACTGTCTAACTGTGGTTCTTCTTCTAATTGTTGTCTCTCTATGAAAAACACAGGAAAACTTTTGTGCTCACCTTCCCTTCATTTTTCAACCTAGTATTTCGCTTCTAACCCCACCACCTTGTATAGATAGATCACATGCAAAGTGGGTTTCTAAGCCTACCTCTCTTCTAGCTCAAATTTGGAAAAAAAATTGAATTTTCCCTTTGTAGAGCTGCTCTTTGGCCTTCCTATAGAAAGGATCCATTAGACTTTGTTTCCACTCCTGTAGAATGCGATAATGCTCCTATCAAGCTCGATAAGCTGGAGGGTTTTGAAAACTAGCAGAGAGCGACTGTTTCAATGTCCTGAAGGTGGTAGGTGAGTGGTTGTAGCTGAGAACTTGTCGATGCTAATGAAAAAAAAAGGTGGTGAAGGCTTCTACCGCAGTGTACTTAAGTTGATGGCGTGATCTCTGGTGACGAGGTGAGGTGGAAGGAAGGGTACGTTATCCGCATCCAGACTGTTGGTCCCTACTCCAGTGCCATTATGGTATTTCATGTCGCTTGCCCGCCATCACTTCCATCACTCCCATTATACGCTGCCACCACTACCAGTTCTGAGTTTTTCTTCCCAAGTTGACGAACCACACGTGCTGACTGCACCTTCTAAACTATTGTTTGAATTGGACGAGGCTTGTTTGAACTCAACGAGGGTGGTTTGAACTGAACAAGGGTGGCCAGTTAGCTAGCCACTGATTTCATTTAATCGCGACCATCACAATGGTTTTTGCAGTTCCTAAATAATATTCATGCAACAGAGGAACGGTTTTAGCCACTTACCTGTTAGTTGCTACCATGCTCTACATGCTCAGACTTTGGCACTTTGGTGATCATGGCCTCTAAAATGGTGGCTTGACTACCTTATGTTGGTGATTTTTTATCATGAACCACTCCTTACATGTTGCATACACCTTGGCTACATTGGCCCTGCCTATGTAGCTTGTGTTTTTAAAGGGATCAGCTGTTACAGGAATCCTGCAGGACTTCCTGTAGGTACTTCTCCCTCTAAAATTTATGGTTGATTCTTTAGTAGGGACTGAAGAGATAGCTGAAGAAGGTTCTGAAGCAAAGGAATAACAGATGGAGTGCATCGGGTAAGAAACAAGTGAATAATGTTGATGTTTCATTCATTATTTTATCTTTTGTTTTAAAAAAAAATAAGAAACAACATTTATGTGTTTTCTGTGCAGGGAAGAAAAAGGGAGTGGAAAGGTGGTGGTGAACAAATGAAATGGAGAGTTTGGAGGACGAATGGTGATAGAGAGGTCCACAGGCCTTCTGGACAAAGTTATAGCCCTCGAAGTCTTTTCTAAACTTGATTTTGAGCTCTCTGTGGTTTCTACAGGAGTCTCTTGTAGAATGCACAGAGTGTCCTGTAGGATGCAAAATTTCCAGAGCAAGCGAGACTAAGGCCTGGGGAAAGACAATGGCAATGGAGAAATAAGCTATCAAGGGTGTATGCAGCCTGCCATGTCCTTTTTCTTCTGTGACCCTCTTGCAATCTACAATGCATTCAAATGAAGTTAGTTTTTTTTTTTGGTATTTGTTTTTTTGTTTTTCTTTTTTCTTTTCGTCATATTTTTTTTTAGACTGTTGGGGTGCCTCTAGGAGGTTTTCACCCAGGGATCTTTTATTCTTTTTCTCTATTTTATTATATTTCTTTTAGAGTGTGGGTGGAGTAGAGGCTGAAACCTACTCCACTACCAACACTGTTTTACTCAGATTCTCAATGAATTCTTACTTGGAAAGGGGCTTCCTGTAGATCTTCAACCTATGCCCATTGACGAGCATGGGAATGGCTTCTTCATTGATGGTCCAGATCATAACTGAACCATTATCATTGCACTTTTCTACTGTGTATGGTCCCAGCCATCTTGTCCTTAGTTTTCCCTTGAAATCCTTATATCGTGAATCATACAATAACGCCCAATCCCCTTTCTGGAATTGTTTTTCTTTATGGTGTTTGTCATGCCATATTTTCCTTTGAAGTTGGACTACCTCTGAGTGGAGAAGGGCCTACAATCCCTGTTCATTCAATCCATTGAGCTAAAGTAACCTGTCCTTTTGTGCACGGCTGAGATCTAGGTCCAGCTAAGCTGCCATACTTAAGGTGTTATATTCAAATTCTATTGACAGCAAAACCTTCTTCCCATAGACCAGCTCATAGGATGTGAACCCCGTGGTGGTTTTCCAAGTGGTATTATAGGCCCAGGTGGCCTCAACCAATCAGTCTGCCCAATCCTTCCTGTTGTTGCTCACTACCTTGGTCAAAATTCCTTCCAAAGCTCTGTTAGTGACTTCCACCTGTACATTTGCTTGCGGATGATAAGGGGTGGAAGTTCTATGCTTAATTCTATGGTGTGTGAGTAGGTCTTTAGTAAGATTGGATGTAAACTGACTCCCTTGATCTGTGACTAATTCTCTTAGATATCCAAACTTGTAGAATATGTTCTCCCTCAAAAACTCAGCTACTTTTTCTTTTGTTGCTACCTTGATCATCTTTGTTTCTACCCATTTTGTTAGATAATCAATACACCAATGATGTAAGATTTCTGTTTTGAAGGAGGGTTGATAGGACCCACAAAGTCCATGCCCCACTTCTCAAATGGCTTGAAATTCACTTGAGGTTGCAGGGAAATCTCATCCCTTGGAGTAGGTTTTCCCATCCTTTGACATCAGTCACATTAGCTGATATATCTTCTAAAATCTTAATCAAGGGTGGGCCAATAGTAACCTGCTTGCAGAATTTTGAAGGCAGTCCTCTTTGCTGCAAAATGTCCCCCACAGGGCCCATCATGACAAGTTAGGAGAATGTCAAAAACTTCCTCCTCCCTGACACATCGCCTCAAAATATGATCTGGGCCAAGTTTAAAAAGATTGCCCCCAATCCAGGTGAATGGGGCACTTTTCCTCATGATCTTGCTCTTCTCTTTTGAGGACAGGTGTGGTGGAAACTATGCTAAAACCAAGTATTTTGCTATATCAGCAAACCATGGAGAGAGTACTAAAATAGCAAATAGGTGTTCATCTAGAATTTGATCATCCACCATTCCTTCTTCACCTGCAGGAAGATCTAATCTAAATAGAAAATCAACAACAACATTTTCCTTACCTGAATTATCAACAATGGTTAAATCAAATTGATGCAATAACAGTAACCATCCAATAATACGAGCATTTACATCTAGTTTATTCAGCAAATACCTAGTTGCAGCATGATCAGTGTGTACAAATGTTTGATAGCCAGTGATGTAGTGTCTAAACTTATTCAGGGAATGGACTATAGCTAGGAGCTCCTTTTCGGTTACAGTGTAGTTTAATTCAGCCTTGGACAAGTTTTTACTGACAAAATATATGGCATAAGGCAACTTCTCATCAACTTTCCCTAAGGCTACTCCTATCGCTTTGTTCAAGGCATCTATATGAATGTGGAAAGGTAGGGCCCAGTTTGGACCTCTCAAAATTGGGGCAGTTACCAGTTTACCTTTCAAGGTACCCAGAGCCTCTTGATAGTTGTCAGGCCATATGAACTTAGCATCTTTTCCCAAAATACCAAACAATGGAGAGGCTAGCTTACTAAAACCCTTAATGAATCTTCTATAATACCCTGCTAAACCTAGGAAGCTCTGAACATTTCTTACCTTTTGAGGAGGTGGGACCCTTTGGATGATGGAAATCTTGTTGGCATCCACCTGTAATCCTTGTTGAAAAATTGTATGACCTAGCACAACCCCTTCAGTCATCAGGAATTTTCAATTTTCAAGACTAAGGGACAGGTTCATTCCAATGCACTTGGCTAAAACTTTTCCCAGGTTAGTCACCGCTTCTTGGAAGTTAGAACCATAAGTGGTAAAGTCATCCATATATATTTCCATTGAATCATGAACCAGTTCAGCAGATATGCTCAGTATTGCTCTCTGAAAAGTGGTGGAAGCATTGCATAACCCAAAAGGAATAACCCGGTATCAAACGTACCCCAAGGACAAGTGAAAATGGTCTTATCTTGGACTTCTGGGTTGATTTGGATCTGGTTGTACCCGCCAAACCCATCTAGGAAGGAGAAGAACTTCTTCCCTGCGATGCCATCTAACACTTGATCTATGAAAGGAAAAGGGAAATGATCTTTCTTGGTGGCCTTGTTTAGTTCTCGATAATCTACACAGATTCTACATTTCCCGTTTTTCTTTGGCACTAGCACCAAAGGATAGACCCATTCGCTGTCGGAAATGGGGTAGATGAATCCTGCATCTAACAACTTTTGCAGTTCTTCTTTGACAATGTGCTTAAGGGTTGGACTCATCCTCCTTTGAGGCTACTTGACTGGTTTACAATCTTCTTTAATGTAAATTTGATGAGTACAGACTGAAGGGTGGACTCTCTTCATCTCCTTACAGCTCCAATCAAAAGCATCCAAGTGGTTTTTCAAGACTGAGGGACAGGTTCATTTCAATGCACTTGGCTAAAACATTTCCCAGGTTAGTCACTGCTTCTTGGAAGTTAGAACCATAAGGGGTAAAGTCATCCATATAGCTTTCCACTGAATCATGAACCAGTTCAGCAAATATGCTCAATATTGCTCTCTGAAAAGTGGCGGGAGCATTGCACAACCCAAAAGGAAGAGCCTGGTATGCAAACGTACCCAAAGGACAAGTGAAAATGGTCTTATCTTGGACTTCTGGGTTGATTTGGATTTGGTTGTACCCGCCAAACCCATCTAAGAAGGAGAAGAACTTCTAACAAAAACTACTAACAAAAATATAAAATCTTGCGAGAAGTATCACATAAACTTTAGGTAAAATATGTTGATTATATTAATAAAATTATCCATGAGTATAGCCAATCCAGGTCGATTTTGATGGTTGCCCACCTATTCCACTTAGACCCCCATCATTATTTCTTTCAGTTTTTTAGTTTCCTTAACTGTAGCACAACTTACTATTTTTGGTATTTTTTTGGGTCCTCAACTTTCGAAGATGTTTTGAGGCCCTAAACAATGTTTTTTGGGAAAATCACAAGCGAGTATGCAATTTTGGTACTCAAATAGATATTTCTGACAAGGTATCATGTGCGTCAAATGAAGATTGTATGCCAAATTTACAACCTCGAGAAGTTAATGTACTAATTTAGCCGAACGGGGCCCATAGTTTGGTGTTTCATCTCCTAGGGTTAGGTATTTAGATGTTTTGGGGTTTTGCATTGTTTCTCAATAATAAATAGGCCTTCAAGCCTCATTGTAACATAATTAACATAGTTCAAAGGCATGTAGCCACCACATCTCTTCTCAAAGATAAGCTACCATCATCCGAGCTAGTTTATTTCCATTTTGTATGTAAGCATAATTCAGATCTTTGATATTAATGAAATGAAGCTTTATTTTTGTTGCATCTCTGTGTTTATGGTTATATCTTTAATTTTTTGTGTTCTGGTCGAAATTTGGATCTGTGTTATCATAGTTGTCTTCTCTTTCTCGATCCTTCTTTTCATGTCCCCAATGAGGTCGGGGTATAAGGAGTTAGGTATTGATCTGGTTGAACCTTTGCAACTTCATCCTTGCAAGCCACCAAAGTCACCCATGGGGGAAGAAAAGAGAGACAAGCGAGCAGGCGATCCTATCAAAATATTGCTTGAGGAGGCCCTTGAAAAACAAAGGAATGCCATGATGCATAACTTTGCCCAAATCCTTCAACCATTGCCCATCGACAGTGCATCCACATCCAGCAACCACTCTCGAAGTGCCACCCCTTTTAAGGTACAAGTAAACTTTGGAATTCCCATATTTGAGGGCTAAATAGATGCAGATGTGTTACATAGTATTTTGTCACACCTCCTACACTTCCTTGTGTCATACACCAGAGTGCCAAAACCTTGACAACTATGTAGTGTCCCCATCCTGATATTCAGTCTAGATCCTCCCTGAAGAACTAATGAAAAGTTTCCTTCAGCATTTCCTAAGAAAAATGAGCTCAAAACACAATTTTTTGGGTAAGTGTGACCGTGACACTACCCTCTCGTGATGATGGCAGGTCGCACCATATGATGCCTCGCGCTGCCAGTGCGGCTTCTGCCTGGATACTTGCGTTGAACCCTAAAAGGCAAGTTTTCCCAAAGTGGAGGAGAAGCTTTGTGATCTTGGGCCTTCCAAAACAGTGATTTGGGTGACGTCCATTATGGATGTGGTCGAATTCTCCGAATATTACCCTTTGATACTATCCCTATGAGCTTCATCCTTAAGATGAGGACCTTCCCCTATATTTGGTGACATCCTAACTCCCTCTCCCTACCTATAAATTCATCCCCCTCCATTCCCAAATGGTTGGTCTCTGGTTGTTTGCATCCTTATGGTAAGATAGTGCCTACATGCTATTCACTTTAGCTTAGAGAAGGAGTGCTTCGAGATATTGAGCTTGGAATTGGACATTCACTCAAGGAGGGCTACTTACATTAAGGCCTGGATTGTATGCTTCCTCTTTTGTTAATTAATATATACAACCACTGGTTCACTTTCCATAAATGCTTATGTCAATGGTTCATTTATTTTAATGCACCTTGATATGTTAAGTGGATTAAATTTTATTATGCTTGTTGCACCTTTATGCTTTGTCATGTCTTTGGTCTCTTGTGAAGGTATTCAAATGCTGCGAGCAGCAAGGACTGAGCCTGGGGAGCAACTGATCAAGATCTTCGACAAAGGAGTGCATGATAGAATCAAAGTTAGGTAGGTCTCATTCCTCTTCTCTTATTTTGATTATAATATAAGAAATTGTCTTGTAGATTGTCTCGTTTTTTGCTAGACACACTCATTTGCCTAGAGGGATCGTCTCTATTCGCAGAGAGGATTTAACTACTCAACAAAATGGCAACTCAATTGGGGAAGCTATAACCTTTCCATCCATTTATTCAATATGATCCTCTGATTAGTTTGACCAACAATTGATATCTCAGCTTGTGTGCATCACTGTAGGTTTATACAGTGACTGGTGTTTGCTTGAGAGTGTTGAGTTTGATCTGATTTTTGAAACTTTTTTTTTCTTTCTTTTCCTCGCCCAACTTGTTTTCTGGTTTCATAGAAGTGTTGTCAACACTGATTTTGGATTAACAATCGAGTTTCTCTTCCTTTTAATGTTATTTTTCCTTTCACAGGAACGTTGATCCCAGAGGCTAGAAAACCTCTATGAGTGTTTTTTCCAGTGTCATATCATTTTGTGTGCCTTGGTTGTTGTCCTTTAATGGTTGGAAGTGTCTCTTTGCTTCTGTTGGTGTGTGATTGAAGTTAGATTGTCTTCTAGGGTTCCTAGGTCTAGGTTACCCTTCACTTATCACTTGGCTTGTCTTTGTGATATCGATCATCTCCATTTAGGAGTTTTACCACGATCATGACACCATTTTCAAGTTTCTTTCGGTTCATATTTGCAAAATTGTTTTCATTAGTATTAGATCATATTTTTACTTTGAAAATTACTTTTGCTCCATTGTCAAATGTAGATTACATTTGTTTTCTTTGGTGAAACTAAAAGTATATTCTTGTTTTGATTTCGTTGTTTCAAAGAGAAAAGTGAAAGGATTTTTTCATTAAATTATTTTTGAAACGAATTTTTTTTAATTCAAAACCAAAGTGAATGAAATATTCATTTTAGTTGTTTTCAAATCCATTTTTCCTTTTCTTATGCATTAGTTTTCATTCATAAGTGAAAGAAAAAAACAAAAATATTAGTGCATCTTAGTGAAAGAAAGTGATTTTGTTTCTCATAAGATTGCATTTTGGCATTGCATTCATTAGCAGAAGTGAAATAGTAGTTTTCATTTTTTTTCATCTTACATTCGAAAAGTTAGGGAGATATGTTTTGATGAATTTTTCTTGCTTGATGCATTGTTTGGTTGTCTCTCTTCCCTCATTAGTTTATCTTTCATCGAATGAAAATCTTTCATTTTTCTCATTTAGTTGCATCATAGGAATTTAGGTGATATAGTTGAACCATAAAATTGAAACCTAATTCAAGGTAAACTTAAAATTTACCTCAATTAACCTAAGGATCATTTGTAACCTAACGAAAATATCTAGAGGTCTAGGCTAGAGACGTGTTCCGACATCTTTAAACATAGCAACTCTCGTTAACTACCTGCATTATATCTCGGGGGTGAAATCACATTCCAGTAAGAAGTATATCGAAGGTTCTCCAGTAATTTCGAGTATATCAGAGGCACTTCAATATGGCAAGTATATCAGAATGCTCTCACCAAATGGTTATAAATTAGATAGTGCTAATATGGACTTGTGCTCCATGTACCATCGAGTATATATTGGCAAACCCCATTATTTTGTTATCTTTTAGCCACATGTAACTGAGTTTGCCACCTTATAAACATGATACACCAAACACAACATTCAGGGAGATTGGCCACAGTAAGTCAAGTCCTTGGTTTCAGCTAAGGTGTATATAGAGGTTCATTGATACTTGGTAAACCCTCTTGCATAGTGTAGCCCTTTTTTATTTATTTTTTGTTTTAAGTTACAAAATTAACTGCCATCGGTAATATGTTTAACGCATGCAGTTTCTTCTTGACCTCATATTGAGTAATTCCTTGTAAATTTTAATTTTAAATCCCTCAAAGAAATCATCTCTTCTCCTTTTCCTTTTGAGAGAAATTCATTGTGGTTATGCCACTTCGTTCACCTCACCATCCCCCTTCATCATCTAATACTCAACGATCTTCACAATGATTTCATCTTGAACTTTCATAGTCACTTGAAGCCTAAGGTCTTGAAATTGGAATTGTCCCAAGTATGCAATAACTTGCTTCTCTTCCCCCACCTCGAGACTCATCGTCATCTCAGGAGTTTGATCCAGAAGCCCCTAAAAGTCCAGAGAGGTTTGTTTTATTCCCTCTAAATCCACTTTTTGATCCACTAATGATATCTCGTCAAAAATCTTATAGTCCATATGACTGACCTAGTGTTCCTTTAGAGTTATCTCCACGACCATCTCGGATTCCTCCTCACCAACTATTTCCACCCATGGCTTTAGAAGGTGATTTTCCAACCTCTTCTCAAGGTCCTCCAGAAGTCTCAACTACTCACACTCCTATTGTTGATAATGATTTTGAATATGACTTTCTACCAGAAGGTTATCCTTATGTAGGAAGTGTTCCATCCCAACCACCTCTTGAAATTAGTTGGCCTATGCTTCCACTTGGTTATACCACCTTGGCTCAACTAGTTTCAAGAACTCTATAGTATACCTAGGGGGGATAATATGGGGTACAAAGGGAGGTACCCAAGGGAATAATGTAATAATGCGATGGGCCATAGTAATAAATAACTTGGTTAACCCGTACCATGTAAGGGACCACAGGTAGTTAGTAATAATCTAATGGGCCCATGGTATTAGATAGATAGTATTGAGGGAACCATGGTAATGCACATTTCTCAATGTGGAGTCTCTAGCCTCTATATAGGCCTCATACATAGTAATAATGGGATGGGCCATAATAATAAATAAGGTGGTTAACCGTACCATGTAAGGGGCCACAAGTAGTTAGTAATAATGTAATGGGCCCATGGTATTAGATAGATGGTATTGAGGGAACCATGGTAATGACCCATGGTATTGTATGTATGAGGCCTATTTAGAGGCTAGAGACTCCACATTGAGAGATGTGAAGGATTATTATATGAACAGGCATATGGCTTGTGGAGTGTTCTCCTTCCTTGAGGAGTGAATGTATGGTGTTGCTCTACCTTAAGGGTTTTGATCAATAAAGTGAAGCATTTCTATATTTAGATCTTATTATTCTTGGGTTTATTTCTATTATCTTATATTTCTAGATCAGATCTATAACGAGTGGTATCAAAGCTATAACAAGTGGTATCGGAGCTCTAATACCACCTGTTATATATCTGATCCAAAAATATAAGATAATAGAAATAAACCCAAGAATAATAAGATCTAAATATAGAAATGCTTCAATTTATTGATCAAAACCCTTAAAGTAGGGCAACACCATACATTCACTCCTTAAGGAAGGAGATCACTCCCCAAGCCATATGCATGTTCATACAATAATCCTTCACATCTCTCAATGTGGAATCTCTAGCCTCTATATAGGCCTCATACATGCAATACCATGGGTCATTACCATGGTTCCCTCAATACCATCTATCTAATACCATGGCCCCATTACATTATTACTAACTACTTGTGGTCCCTTACATGATACAGGTTAACCACCTTATTTATTACTATGGCCCATC